>QANX01007191.1:0-39974 GCA_003254975.1 Ochetophila trinervis | reverse complement strand
TATTTTATTTTTACACTAATAATATATTAATTTTTATTTTAAATTATTGGCTAATAAAAAAATTGACGAGATTCAAAATTATCAATGCCCCAGCTGATGTACGGAGAATGGGAAGATGGTCATGCACACTGTGTTTGGTATGCAGGATCAGATCGGATTGTATATAGCTGGCAGGATTGGATTGGATTGGATATAGCTGGCAGGATTGGATCGAATTGGATATTGCAGGATTGGATTTTTCAAATCCTATCATGTGTTTGGTGCAGTCTCGGATTAGATGACATGATTTGATATACTGTGTTTGGTATAATCTCGGACTGGACTGGATTGTATTTCAATTTAATAATATATTTTATATATTTTTAAATTATATTATAAAATGTAATTTTAATTATTAATTTAAATAAACATGGTATATAAAATATATTGTAATATATTTCTAATTATAAATTTAATAAAATATAATATTATGTTATTTAGAAAATATTAAATATAATTTAATACAAATATGTCATAATTGTTCACATTAGCACAAAGAAGACACAACTGGAAAAAAAAAATGAACAATTAGCCATAAGATTACCATTTTAAGTGTAAAAGTCAGATGTTCAATGCTCCCAACTATATTATAACTTAGATTCGTTCATAAAGTTATGGATAGAATACTTATGTTTTATCTTCTCTTTTTTTATTCTTCTTTTTTCTGTTTTTTAATATAGAAGAAGTAATATTTTTAATTCAAGTAATGACACTTCTAATGCACTTCTTTTTTATTTTGTATTTAACACAGCCCTACAAGAAGTGAAAAATCTGTCTTTGGGTCCTCCAATGCCTAGCTAGCCTAAATCACATTGCAATGTTACACCTTCAAACATGCATATATATCAACTCCAGATTAAAGATAAGACTGTTATCGGTGTATCCAAAGCTAAAATGCTCTCCAGAGGCTTTGAAGTCCTCATGAGATATTTTTCAACCTACTGTTACCTGCATCACCTTCCAACTTACTAGTTTTGACTTGCTTCTTCATCAAAATGGATGGGTTTCAGGCAAAAGGCATCACTCTACAAGAATCACTAGCCAACCTTTCTCTCTTACCCAATAAGAAAAAAGGGGAGCTGGTCACAGAATCCATTGTAGTTGGAAAAATTCTCACATCACGAACTTTCAGAAGACTTACAATCGCCGAAATTATCCAAAAAGCCTGGAAGTTAAATTCCAATGTTCAGGTTACTAATTTGGCGGATAACATTTTTAAATTTACTATCAAGAATAAAAAAGACATAGACTTCGTTCTATAGAGCAGACCTTGGTCACTAAATGGCTATTTACTTGTTCTTAAAGAATGGCCAGAGATCATAGCCTTACAGGATGTGGCTTTCGATACCACTACCTTCCACCTCCAGATCCATGGACTACCACCAGTTTTTCTACATGATGAGATGGGAACTGGAATCGGCTCTATGGTAGGCAGTCTACATATGAAGTCCATCTGCAAATGTGTAATCGGACATCGGTACATTAGGATCCGTGTTGATATCGCCAAAAATGCACCTCTACCTGCATGTTTTTTCTAAAAAAAAAAAAGAGGATGGAGAGGAAACCTAGATCCAATTCAAGTGGAAACGCCTTTCTGACTTTTGTTATAAGTGTGGTGCTTTGGACCATGTCATAGGGAGGTGTAAGTTCACTAATCCTACGACGGTTACCTCATGTAACGGAATTATGGCTAAAATTTACTGTCTGTGGTTAAGGGCGGAGCACGGTGGTAGTATGCTCTTCATCAATCCGGCGACGGAATGCAACCGCGAGTTAGTTTCCCTGGTTGAAGATGGCGTGACAGATGAGCTAAACTCTTTTCTCGAGAAAAGACTGCTGACAGACAAGTTGGTGGCCTGTCCCTTAGAAGAAGAGCAAGAAGGACCAGCGGAGGTAGAGCCGAATACAGGCTACGGTTAGGGAGCTCAAGGGAAAGAGAGCGGCTATGAGATATTCATTAATGGAATAGGGAAGAGTATGGAGCTTGAAACCCTTAACTCTACCCTAAATCGGCAATCTTGGGGAGGAACGAAGATGCTTCAGACAACTGTTCTTGACTGAATCCACAGAGATGGATTTAAACAAGGAGAGATTGCTTTATAGGCCTCTAAAGTGGTTAGTAACATTCCAGCCTGCTCAGCGGCCCAAATGAGGGATTTTGGTTTTCTGGGTCAAAAAACACTACAATTGATGGGCTTGGGCCCAAATTTTGATCCACCCACTGGAAACAATAAAAAGGCCGAGAGCACATCTATCCTGAGGTGCAAAAGGCCTGCCTAGTTTGTGTTGGAAGGATCTTCGAGAGACAGGACTCGGTCCAAGAGCCCTACTAACTGTGTAAGGCTTGATATTATGAATAAACTAATCTCAGAGACCTAGGCAACTTTTGAAGCTCTGGAGATTACTACACTAGATGAGGAGTCTTCCAAGGTAACAAATGAGACTATTGCTCCGAAGAATTTGAGGGGAGAAGGAATAAGATAAAATCTGTCTAGTAGCAGAGGAACATACAGAGGCACAAGATCATGGAAAAAGGCTGCACGTAGCAGAGGAAGCCAGGCTTCGGCTTCGGAGAACTAAGGACAAGCTAGAAGGAACTTGGATTTTCACATGGCTGAGGAGGCAGGCTTTTGCATGCCCTCCTATCCTCCATGAAAATTTTGTCCTAGAATTGTAGAGGAATGAGACACCCTGATTCAATGAATTATTTAAAGAGGGTGGTCAAACAAAAGCAACCAGATTGCATATTCCTTATGGAAACCAAAGTTAACAAAGCTTGCATGGTACGAGTCTGTAGAAGCCTCAAGTTTAAAAATTTGGTGATCATGGAGGCAAAAGGAATAGCGGAAGGCATAACACTAATGTGGACAGATGATTTTAAAATCGACTGTACTTAGAGCACTGACTGTATGATACATTGTATGGTACATGATCATGCTAGGAATGATGAGTGGAACTTGTTGGCCTGTTATGGGACCCCGTATAGTAAAGAAAAGAGAAGTTTTTGGTATCAGTTAGAGGATAAAGTGGCCAAATTATTGGCCCGTGGTTAATTATTGGTGATCTTAATGAGGTAGTGATTGACACTGAAAAGTTTAGGGGCAGACCTCTGTGGAAGAAACAACTGTTTCTCAAATCTTTTGTGAATAACATGGGAAGGGTTGATCTTGGATTCAATGGGAACCGATATACATGGACAAGTAGACAAGAAGGATTAGCTCTGATTAAGAAAAGGCTTAATAGAGCTATTGCAAACGACACCTGGATGCTCAGATCTCCAAAGGCCATGGTGATTCATCTTGAATGAGAACTATCTGATCACTGTCCTATTCTCCTCTACACAGATGGAGCGGAAAAGGCTAGACCGTTTTGGTTTGTGGAAGTTTGGGTGTCGGACAGAACTAGTTTCGAAGTGGTTGAAAGAGCTTGGCATGCAGATGGGAAAGATGGGATGGAAGCTCATCAATTGAGGAGAAGTTTATTTAACATTTCGAAAGCCCTCTCTGTAAATGGAATAAGGAACACTTTGGTTTTGCTCAGACTCAAATTATGATGCTGGAAAATGAGCTAGAGAACAGCCTGAAGGATGATGAATGACGAAAACAACAAATCAGGCGTGACCTCAGGACTCAACGAGCTAGATGGGAGTCTATCCTTCGCCAGAAATCTCAGAAAACTTGGCTGAAAGATAGAGATAGAAACTCTAAATTCTTCCCCATGAGTCTTATAGTTCGAAGACGCAGAAATAGAATTCAGGCTGTTAAGAATAGGCATGAATGGATTTGCAATGAAGAGGGAATCAAAGACTATTTTATCAAAAATTTCACTGATTTATATCAGTCAAACTTCCCGGTTCTCATCGAGGAGATAGGGGAGCTTAGAGAAAATGTCATATCTATGCATGATAATGCAATGCTCTCAGCCATTCCTTCAGCGGAGGAAATTCAGAATTGTGTCAATAAACTCCACCCACTCAAAAGCCCAGGTCCGGATGGCTTCCCTGGGAGTTTCTACAGAAACTATTGGGGGACAATGGGGGCTCGGGTGGTGAGCTTTGTGCATGAGTGCTTTAGGTTGAAATTCATGCCTCATAACATCAACAAAACCTTTCTCATTCTCATCCCTAAGACAAACCAACCTACTGAATTTAACCATTTCAGACCGATTAGTCTTTGTAATTTTGTGTACAAGATTGTATCTAAGATCGTTACCGAGAGACTTAAGGGACTCATGGGAAAAATCATATCTCTTCATCAAGGAGCCTTCCTTGAGGATAAATGAATTGCTGAAAACACTGTGGTGGTTCAAGAGGTGGTTCACAAAATCAAACATCATAGTGGGAAGAATGGCTTAATGTTGATTAAGGTGGACTTGAAAAAGGCCTTTGATAGAATGGAGTGGAGCTTTATTAGAAGAGTCTTGGAGGGTTAGGGATTCTCCGAGGAGGTAGGGAAATTCATCCTTAGCTGCATCTCCACGGTTCACTATTCGATTCTCCTTAATGAAGGAGTCATGGGTTCTTTCTTCCCCTCTAGATGCTTAAGGTAAAGTGACCCTATATCTCCATACCTATTTATACTTTGATCAGAATTTCTCACTAGACTTCTGTGTGGGGAGGAGGGAAAATGGGCTATCCATGGGATCAAGGTGAGCCGGAATGCCTCGGCTATCTCTCATCTGATGTATGCGAATGACATTCTTATTATGTGTCGGGCTAAAAATGATGAAGCTATGACAGTGAAACTTTGTTTTGAGAAATACTGTGGATGGTCTGGTCAAGATATAAATAAAGGAAAATCCAACATCCTTTTCTCCTGATGCACGGACAAAAAGGACAAACTTGCAATCAAACAGACCTTCAGTTTTAATGAAATGGTTGGCGATTTGATGTATCTTGGCAACCAAATGCTATTTAGTAGAAACAAAGCTAAGGAGTTCAAATGCCTAAAAGACAGAGTCAATAGAAGATTGGAGGGCTGAAGTTGGCACATGCTTTCCAAAGCTGGTAAAGCCACTCTCATCAAGTTAGTATTACAAGCCATACCAATGTACACTAAGTCCACATATCGAGTCCCTGCTGGAGTGTGCAGCGAGCTGGATGCGATGGTAAGAAAGTTCTGGTGGGAGTCTCAACCCAATGCTAACAAATTTGTTGCCCTAAAGGCTTGGAAGGAAATATGCAAACCTAAGAGATTGGGAGGTTTGGGTTTTCGTAGATTCAAGGACATCAACTCAACCCTTCTAGCTAAACTAGGCTGGAAGTTGGCTTTGGGGGTTGACTCTCTTTGGTGTCGTGTGCTAAAGGCTAAGTATCTAAAGAGGAACTCCTTCTTTGAAGTTCATAAAACCAGTGGCATGTCCTTTGTGTGGCAGGGAATTATTAGCTCGAGGCATTCCCTTAAAAAAAGGGTTTGCTATAAAATTGGCAATGGGTTAACCATTAACCCTTGGACAGATCCTTGGGTGGAAAGTCTTCCCAACAGAATCCCCATTATTAAGGAATGGGCGGATACGAGTCAATGGTGCAAGTTAATTGATCTAAGGTTGGAAGACGGTTCTGATTGGAATGAGGTGGTTTTGAGACACCTGTGTAATACTGCAATTGTGGAAGCAATCCTCAAAATCCCCTAGCATAACAATCAAGAAGAAGATAGGTTTTTCTGGATGGGTAACTCCAAAGGTACCTTCTCGGCTGGAAGTTGTTATGATACTAACTGGAACAACGGCATAGCAGACGCTGCTATTTGGGGAAAGATTTGGCAATCCAACCTTCACGAACGGCTCAAAATGTTCATATGGAGAGTTTTGGCCGACGTCGTCCCAACCCGGGAGAAGCTGAACCGTCACTTTGTCGTAGGAGAAAGTTCATGTTGTCTATGTGGGGCTGAAGTTGAAGATAAGATGCACCTTTTCAAGGAGTGCCTGTGTTTCAAAGCCCTTGCGTGTGCTAGTAATTGGGGTGAAAAATTGACACCTGGCCTTATTCCACTGTGCAAGAGCTTGCTGAATTATGTTTGCACCCTCCTGCTATGATATGCAAAGGTGTTATGAATAGGAATACTGTTATGGTTTTTGTTGCATGTTTGATGTTTAATGGCTGAAGAATGAGAAATGAGGCTTTGTTTCGGGGCAAGATTTCTATGCTCGAAACTGTCGATTTTTTGAACCAATCGGTTGAAGAGTTATCCCATGGCCCATGTGTCAAGCAGATCACAATTGGACATCCTAACGATAAGCACTGGACACCATCAGCTTTGGGATGGTGGAAGATAAACTGCGACGCTGCTTTTGTTAATGGTAAGGCTACTCGTGCGTTTGTGGCACAGGACGAACTCGGGTTGCTGATACAGACAGCCTCCACCATCATCACAGCCCCCTCCTTTTATGTGGCTGAAGTTTTTGCTATCGAATGGAACATTTCGAAAGATGTTCGATTGAACTGGAAAAAGATATCCTTTGTTTTTGACGCTCTTGTGGTGGTCAAGGAAGCTAATTTCGATAAGGAGCCTTCGAGCTGGAACACCAGAGACAAGATGATGGCCATTAGAAAATCTCTGACTGTTAGGGGATGGAGACTAATCTGGAATGCTAGAGACTCGAATTTATTTGCTGACACCCTAGCAAAGGAATCACTTGCCACTTCTTGTAGTTTTTCTTTGTCTTCTTTAAACTTAAGCAGCCTTTCTGCTGATTTGGAGAATGCTCTTCTTGCTGATATGGTAAGAATTCATTCCTCTGTGTAATCTCCTCCTTTGGAGTCCTTTTTGTGCTTAATAGCAAGTTTTATTTACCAATATATATATATATATATATAGCAACTCCAAAAACAAAAGACTACACTTTCTCTTAATGATATAAGATAATAAAAGTTGTATTATTTGCAATCCTTTACTTGACAAAAAGAAAATTGTCAAAACCTCAATACGTATGAGGACATAGCCAAGCCATAGAAGATGAACAAAGTCTGTAGTTACAGAAATATATACTAAGATAAAACAACCAAATAAATGCTAATTAAACAATAAATAATTCTATATGTACAAAAATTTGATTGTAACACATTCAACTGCAAAGTTGAATGTTCTCATTTGGTTCAGAACTCTGGTTTTGCTCTCCTACTGGCTATTAAGTACTAGTCTACTGGGGGCAAAGCAGAGACTACAGTGACTGTGAAGGACCACATCTGCACCTTCTATACTAGTTGGTGTTGTTGAAATCCCACTTCTTAATGACAAGGTTTCAAAGATTCATTAAGACATGTTTCTGTCACGTACAGACATTATTCATCTTCTTTGGCTTGGCTTTGTCCTCTTGTATCCGAAAATAACAACCATACACCAACTGAAATACCAATATACAAAACGCATTGATTAGAACATCGATCAAACTGCAACTTATATATAAGCCTAAAATTAAAGAAAATAAAAGAGATAACAAATGAAATATATAGCTAGCAAACAGGGCATGACTTAAGAAAACAAGAAGAAAATATATCCTTTCTCTCTTTTGTATTTTTCATTTCTGTGGGTATTAATCAGTCAAAGATATAATTTCTCTTTTGTAGTTCTCTTTTGTAAATAAAAAAAGGCACATTAGCACCAAAAAAAAAAAATAAAAAATACAAGCATTGAAAGAATAGCATCCAAGCAGCACATCAAGAGCTACTTCTTGAACAATCAAAATTCCTCCTAATGACAACAAAAGCAAATACATCAAAGACATTTCTTCAATCCCAGTCTAATCCATCTCCAAACTCAAAATTTCAAAGCCCCTCAGCAACTTATATTGACAGGACCCAAACCACCTAGATCATGCCTACATGACTTAATATTTCTATTAAGTCAATAAGAAGTCATTTATCTCCACTAATCCATTATTAAATAAAAACCCAACTAAGAAATTTCTCAATGCTAGAAATTTTATTATAAATTTCGGCAGCATTTCATCTGTTTTTGGAACATTATCTAAATACACATAATTACAATTCCTGCAAGAAAATACATTCATATACATAATACAATCCAGTACATCATTTCCACACCTTAGTAATTAACTTTAACATTCAAATAAATACATCATTTATATTTTTCGTAGCTGGACTCGGTCTAAAATCTGAGCTGTCTAGATACCTTTATTAATAGGGATCAAGCTACCTGTAGTTCTAAAAAAATAGTTTTGCATTTAACAAATGAGAATCCAAATATAATACTTGAACATTTTTAATTGGCAACCAAGAATTGTTTCGGAAATAGATCCAACACATTTGTGAGCAAACCAATACGTGTGAGGCAAACAAATTAACTCATACCATATCTCACTACATAATTGACTATCTCAACTTTCATGTACAACTAGTATCACATCTTACTAGAATTCAGGGCAAATTTACTCGGCTCTCCTGCAAAATCATTATCACAACTTACTGCATGGCATACCAATTTATTCAATGCTCATGTAGAATCAATATTGGACCTAGTACTCTCCAAGCCTATATAAGGGTAGAGTACTTTTCAAGCCCGAAACCATCGAGTCATGTGCAGACTTATCAATAATACACCAAACCATCACCATGTCTCATCATATCAAAATAATAAATAACTTCATATATTTTCATAGTCCTTAATATAATAAAACATTAATAATTCTAATTTCATTAAATTGTCACGTACCAAATATTCCGAATCATAAACAATTAGTAATAAAACTAAAACTTGGGCATTTAAGCATTGTTCATCCAATTTCTATTTCACAAGAACTATTAATATATGAAAATATTAATAAAATTGAAAATCAAAATACAATGCACAAGTAGCATAACGTTCTTCGTTAACAATAATAATAAATAGTTATAAAGCATCAATTTACAATTTACTAAACTGCGATGCATAAAAATATTTACAGTAGATTTAATGTTTACATCTCATGAGGAAACTTATGTCATAAACATCCACGCGAGTAATCATCGCAATATTGACAAAATAAATTTTAAACTTCCTCATTTACAACTTAACAATTTAAGATCACAATGAGGGGGTAACCATCATCACGATCCTTTATTCTAAGGCATCGTGGCGGTAGTGGGTAAAGGTAACCATCATCACGATCCTTCACCTCAAGGCATCGTGGCAGTAACGGGTAAGGGTAACCATCATCACGATCCTTAATTTCTAAGGCATCGTGGCAGTGTTGGGTGAAAAGTTATTGAATCATTGAGGGTACCTAGGCCAATATAAACTTTATTATATCACAATTTAACTCAGCCTCTAGTTTCTGTGTTCATTAGCCATTTCATTTTTAAACACGTTCTCCACCTCCACCTCCAAATTCACAATCGCCTTCCCAACAACATATAATATATTTCATAATTGTTCTCAATAAACACAGAGTTCAATTACAGTCAAAATCAATAAATATGAAATCCACAATATATTTTCCATCCATACACAAAATCTTAAAGCTAACTAGAGTAAAATATACTCATCTAACCATTAAGATAATGAATATTAAAAGCAAACTAACTTTCAAATACTACTGGTATTAACATACACATTTATATGAAAATTTCATCTAAAATTAAACCAAGTTGATAACCACATGCTCAACTACAAAATTAGCTCGTCACGTAGCTAAAAGCCACTTACATTGCCCAAAGTACAAATCATTGAAATCACAAGTCTAATTTACCTCACATTATCAACCAAACACAATTTCATAATTATAAGCTTTTAAGCATAAATACCATATCAATTATTTAGCATATAACCCCTCACATGCAACATAACTTTAAATGTGCAATTATAAATTATATTTGAAATCTAATTTGCTTACCACAAATACACACACATATACATATATATATATATATATATATATATATGTATCTACTGCCATATACTCAACTCTCCACAAGACACATAAATAATACATAGCACACCACCAGATCATAAATTAAATTAAACTACCAGTCACAATTTATCCACTCATTAATCAAAATCCACATAATAATTTACTAATGCCAACTAATTCAAAACAAATCAAACTTCATCAATTTATTCACTATATAGTGTATCCAAAACAACCACATTAGCTCATTAAAGTAATATAGATCACATTTTTCTCCTCTTGCATGCGCACAGCAACCCCAAAACAAAATATAATATCATCTACACTATAACACCATTGATTGAAGTCACCAAACTACTAACAAAAACATTAAATACATATTTATACTACTATCTATATATACCTTCAGTGTGTATATATATATATATATAATCATATTACATTCCTCATGGATAATTTAAATCCACGAGGGATTCAAATCCACAAACTATAATCGCCCCAAATTTACGAATTTCAACATTGGAATTAACTCTTAATAGTCATTAGCAATTTAATCGCTTCAAAAATCATCACTGATTTAACAAATATCCCAAATCAAGCTCAAAATTAAACAAGTTTCAAATACTTAACAATAAGATGCACATTATATATCAAAATGCAGCTTGAGGAATATAGAATATAAGAGTCAACTCAAGTTGCCCAATTTTTCACCGGTGGTAGCCAGAAAATGACCGAACTCCAGGTTAAAAGAGACTTTCCTCTTTCCATTCAAATGAGAAGGAATTTGGTCAAATTGACAATGAAATTGAGTTCTCAGGGTCCAAATTATGGAGAGAGAAGTTAACCAATCGCCGAAATCTCACCAGAAACTGGCGATCGGATGTGTTTTCCAGTGATCTGGGTGGTTCCACGGACGTTCGCCGGTATCGTTAAGTAGAGGAGGTCACCGGCTTCGAGTCTGGGGTGGTTTTCGGCCAAATCCGATCGGCTATTGGCTGTCGCCGGCAGAGGACGAAGAGGCACGGGGTCTGTGCTCGGGAGAGAGCCATCAGCGGGGGGTGGGGGGGGGGTGTCTACATGCGAGAAACCAGCGGGGAGAGGCTGCTGAAGGAAGGGGTCGCGGCAAAACATTTTCTCCGGTGATGGGCTGGCCCGATTTCGCCGGAATTTGGCCATTTCCGGTGTGAAGTGCAGCAGCCACACCAAAGGGAGAAACATCAGGCAAAAGAAAGAAAAAGGAGAGGGGTTGCGTTGGGGAGAAGAAGGAAGAGGAAAAATTGATTAAATGAGGCCCCTTTTATTAAAATACCAAAATGCCCTTGAATTTCATTTGGTTACAACTCTTAAACCGTAACTTAGAATCAAGTGTACCACTAGTCTACGAACTCGTACCGAAGAGCTCTATGCTACGGTATTAAATTTAAAGCTAAAACATATCCACACAAAAAGCCAACTATGGGCCCACCCATGGTCAAACTTGATCAAACTCGGTCAAATATTGAAAATTTTAGTATTTTCATAAGACGGGATGTTACATATATCATGATTAGCAGAAAGCTTATGTTTTTCATCTAAAGCCTTTTCACATCCCAAATGTAACAATAACAAAAAAAACTATAGCAGCAGCAATAATAACAACAACAGCAACCACTAACACCACCATAAAGAGAGCTTTTAGGTGTGTGTAATATGTACTGTACTTAAGTTTGTAATAAGAGTGTAAACTTTTAAGCAAATACTTCATCTGCAATATATATTTGATGTTTGAAATCAAGTAAGTTTTCTAAATCTCTATATTCTTCTTCATTGTTAACTATTGTGAAGCATATATTTTTACCTGATTTATATTGACTTGTTTGACTCTATTTTAGATCTGTGTGATCGTTGTTTAGAATCTGTCTGAGTGATAAAAATTGGTAAGGCAGAAGGGTCTTGTGCACCGATAATAGTTTAACATGGAAAAACTTAGATGTTTAGCAAAGCATCAGGATTTTGAACATCAAATACATATTAAGGATAGTAAGTCAGTAGCTCAAGGTATAAACATTTTAGTAGATTTAGTTTATCATATGTTTAATGATAATAAAAGTCAATTTAGTAATATAGAATCTAAAATAGATAAAAATTGTGAAGTTATTAAAGAACTTAATAACTCAGTAAAAAATGATTCTAGCCAACAATCACAAGATATTAAAAATGTTAGATTATTTTATAGAACTAAATTATTAACTTTAGACGAAAATAAAAATAAAAAAGAAAAAGAAAAACCACCGGATTGGAAAGAAACTTTCAATTCTTTAAAAGAAATAATTGAACACTGGAAATCTCAATATCAACGGACAGATGATATGGAGAGACGTAATCATTTAGTTAAAATGATGCAAGAATTATATTCTCAAAATGAACATATATTTGAAGGTACTAATTATCATTATATGTTAAATTATGATACGACTGATGAATCTAGTCAAGATTCTAAAGAAATTACTGTAGAAGAAGAAGATGAGACTGACACTGACACAAAAAGTGAAAGTAATAAGGATAAAAAGCAAGAAATAGCTTTAGAAAAAAGAAAAATAGGTTCGAATGATCATTTAGATATAGATCCCGAAACACATTTCTATACTCAGAAAGAGTTAGAAAAAATAAAGAAAAATGAAGATGAACCAGTAAATTATCCTAAAGTGAATACAAGTCTTGTATTTCCTTCTACTTCAAATCCTATCCCTACAGAACATAGGGTAGATGATTTAAATAAAACAAGTGTTGCCTCACAAAGTAAATACTTAGATTTTAAAAATATACATTTTAAAAACTATGAGCAAACAATGGACGATTGGGCTCAAAGTTTAGTTATTGTTATAATAAATTATAGATCAGCTTGGACTACGGATAGATTTTTAAATCATATATCTGGTACGTTACGAGGTGATGCTCTTCAATTCCTTAGACAATGGGAAAATTATGAAGAATGTAGAAAATAAAAAGAAAATTTAATTTCTAGTTTTAAGACTCTAGAAGAGATTCTTAAAGAATTCACAAAAATTTTAAAAAGAGAGTTTTGTGGAATAATGAATATAGAAATTCGTAAGTTAGACATAGATTATATTCTGACAAAATTAAAATTATGTGATATTAGAGAATTAGAAAATTTCTCTAAAAAGTTTTCACAATAATTTATTTATTATCTACTGATAAAACAAAATTTTGGATAAACCAATATTTTCATAAGTTACCCCATCCTTGGGATGAATTATTTAATACAAAATATTCCAAATTTTTAGAAAAAAATAATAGAATAGATACATTAGGAAATATAATTAGTTTTGCTTGGAGAATGATAATAGACCACTGTCTTAAAGCAAAAGTTAGTAAACAAGTTAAAAATAAATTAGGATATAATTACTGTTTTAAGTTATTAGATAATCAATATGCATTTGGTTGTTTTAAAGAAATTAGAAAACCAAGGAAAACTATAAAAAGTTTTCATAAGAAATATAAATGGCGAAAATGGAAAAAATCATCCAAATATAATAAATTTAATAAAAATAAAAAGTATGTTAGACATAAAAAGAAAAAAAATTTTAGTCAATGTACTTGCTATATATGAAATGAAAAATGTCATATAGCTCCTGATTGCCCTAAAAAAGGTCAGCAACAAAAGAAAATGATAAAATATTTAGAAGAAAATAAATTAGAAATTTGTTTCAGAGAAGAAATCTCTGATCAAGAAGAAATATTATATGAAATAGAAAGTTCTGATGATGAGTCTAGTTCAGACGAATCTATGAATGATTATATTTTTATGTTAAATACCGAGAACACAGTATCTTCTAATTTTCAAAAAATTCCAGAAGAGGAAAAAGCTGTAACCAAATTATCTGATATTCTAGGCGAAGAGTTTCAGATTGATGATAAAAAGTTAGAGCAACTAACTAAAGTTCAAAAAAATAAAAATTTATAAATTATCTAAATTTAATTTCTGGTCAACACAACATTTTGAACAATTTAGCGGAAATACCATTGCTAGAGCATCTGAAAATGGTCTAGTAGATATTCTAATTTTTGATAAAAATAAAATAAAAAGATTAAAAAAGAAATACCCTCAATTAAGATATATACATATCGGGTTAATACAAATCGAAATAAAGACATTATTTCGACAAAGAATAGATACACATATTTTAGCTGTTATGCTAGATAAGCGTTTCAGTGATCCTATTAAGACACTAATAGGAGGTGTTCAATCTAATTTAATATCAGGTGTAGTATGGTTTAAAGTAAAACCAAACTTTTCTATTTCTATTAATGATCCTAATATACAAGATACAATTAGATTAAAAATTCAAACAAAAAATATAAAAATGAAAGAAGATAGCTTTGAATTATCTATACAATGGCGAGCTATTCATGAATTGACTAATTTGCCACAAACATCTATTAGAGAAACAGATTCCCAAATAGTAGAAGTCTTCGAGCCACGAGAATTTGATAAAGCAATACAACCAAGATTAATAAATTGTAAAGATTTAAAAATCCCTAATGATTGATTAATTAATAATATTCCTGATTCTCAGAAAAAGAAGAAAGTAAAACTACTACAAATTATGACCTCTGGAAATAATTTGTATTTTAAGAATAATAATAATTTAGAATCAGAAATACAAATAGAAGAATATAATATTTCTATAGAAAATAGACCTATTAATTTAGAAATACCTAAATTAAAATATAAAAATTTAGGAAAAGAAAAAATTAATAAGAATATTCAAATTCCTATTTTTCTTGGAAGATTTAAGGAAGAAAGTTCTAGTTCTAGACATGAACTAAAACCAATAGTAATTTCACAAATGCAAATTGGAGAAAATGAAGATATCATTTTTTCTAAACATCAAAATTATAAGACATACAATTATATTTTAGGAAATTTTAAATTTCAAGGTTATAAAAATTATAGTTTAAATATTTTAATTGATATTGGAGCAACAACTTCAGTATGTCAACCTAATGCATTACCATTAGAAAAATGACAATTAATGAAGAGACCAATCCTAGCAACATGAATTAATGGTCAACAAACTAAAATAGAATTTATAGCAAAAGAAATACCAATTTAGATTAATAATCATAAATTTATTATTCCAAAAGTTTTATGTTTTCCGGCTATGCATGAAGATTTTATATTAAGAAATAAGTTTCTTAAAAAATATTATCCTTTGACTATTTTTCAGAAAGAGATTAGTTTTACAGATACTAATAGAAAAATTAGTACAAATATTTTAGATAAACATTTTTATAAATGTATCCCATCATTTCAGATAGAAAAATCTAAAAATATAAATCAATTAGATATTAATCATTGGACATATAAAATTTTAGAGCAAAATTTTAGTGAGGATCCTATGAAATTATGGAGTAAAAAACCTAGATATTGTAATTTAAAATTAATAAATTCTAATAGAATAATTAGAGTTAAACCAATGGTCTATACTAGAGAAGATATAGACGAATTTAATATTCAAATAATTGAATTATTAGAAAAAGGATTAATAGAGAAAACTAATAATCCACATTCTAGTCCTGCTTTTATGGTAAGAAATCATTCTGAAAATAAAAGAGGTAAACCTAAGATGGTAATAAATTATAAAAGATTAAATGAAAATTTAGAATTTGATGGTTATTTTATTCCTAGAAAAGATGTTTTAATTAATCAAACTCGACAAGCTAAAATTTTTAGTAAATTTGATTGTAAGTCAGGATATTGGCAAATTAAATTAATAGAAGAGTCAAAGCCCTTGACTACTTTTAGTGTTCCTTACGATCACTACCAATGGACAGTCATGCCATTTGGTTTATGCACCGCACCACAAATGTTCCAACGATGGCTGGATTCTATTTTTGGAAAATATAAAAAATTTTGTGTTGTATACATTGATGATATTTTAGTTTTTAATAAAACTAAAAAACAACATAAGCAACATCTAGAAAAGATTTGCAATGAATTAGTTAATAATGGAATTATTCTCAGCCCTAAAAAAATAGAGGTAGAGAAAGAAGAAATATAATTTTTAGGTTTAAAACTAACTAAATCAGGTATTAAATTGCAAGATCTTATAATTGCAAAAATTAAAGATTTTCCGGAGAAACTGGAATACATAAAATATTTACAAAAATTCTTAGGAATTTTAAATTATGGTAGACAATTCATTAAAGATCTTTCTAAAAAAGAAAGATTGTTATTTGAAAAATTGAAAAAAGATAATAAATTTATTTGGACAGAAAATGATTAAAAATTATTAGACAAATAAAAACTAAATTAAAAGATATTTCTTTAGTTTATTTTTCTAAACAAGAAGAATTATTAATATTAGAAACTGACGCTAGTAATGAGTGTTGGGGAGCAGTTTTAAAAACTAAAACTGAATTAGGTGAGCAAATATGTAGATATAATTCAGATAAATTTAAACCAAATGAACTGAATTATATTACATTTGAAAAAGAACTTTTAGCAATAAAAAATGGTATTAAAAAATTTCATATTTTTCTAGCACCAACAAAATTTGAGGTACAAACATATAATAAATTTGTTAAAGATTTTTTAAAATCAAGAAAACAAGAAGATAATCCAAAAAGGATTAGATAGTTTAATTACATTAAACAATATTCTTTCGATATTAAAAAATATAAGGGTAATACTTATTTTTTTTCAAAAATTAATAGTGTTTGCACAAATTTCTGCCGATAAACCGTAATGTATTATGATCCGTCTGATCATGGCTCCATCATATTTTCGATATTGTGGGCCATATTTGAATCTTCAGATAAGGAATCATTTTCAAAATTTGGGGTTGCTTCCATCCCTAAGAGATCTTTCTCAAGCATATTTTGCACATCAATTATATGATCCATGGGTAAATTCAAAGTTAGATCCAAATTTAATATTTGTCTAATTAATTCAGTACTGTCATATTCAGGACTATACTATTTTTCTCCTTTTAAATATGTAATAAAAATTCTTCTACCATCCGTTACTCGGGTGTAGATATCAAGGCTTGAAACTGGTTTGAATTTCGAAGCTTCAATATTTAATTCGTATAAACTCTTAATATAATAGTCTGAAAAATCATATGACTCAATAGCGTTGTTTACTCTTGTTGAACCAATTTCTCTTAAATCATCTCCTCCAAAATCTACTTCTTTCACAGGAACCAGATTTGATATGGTTGGTAGAACCTTTCTCGTTTTCGAAAACCAATATTACTGAAAATTTCAAAAGTATAATATTTGACATATTTTTGATTTTTAATATAATTATATAACATACTCTTAATAAACATGGATAACTTTGTTAGTTCTTTCCAGTCTAAATTTTGATAATTTGACCTACCAAACCCCATTCAATATATTTAACACTCCAGGGTTCGTGATTAATAAGAAAATGCATTTTTAAATTATCTAATTTTGAAGAAAAATAAGTATTACCTTTATATTTTTTAAACCATAATGGTATTTGATAAAGTTGCTCGTTAACAATATCTTGATTGATTTAAAAAAAAAATATCTGGACCAAGTTCTTTGGCATTTTCAAATAAAAAACATCTTTTAATTTTATTATAATCTATAGATTCACATAAGTGTATTAATTTTTCTAGTACGGTAATATTGATATCCATCTTTGGGGCTAAAGATTTAATGGAGTCTAATACTGTTATATGCAAATCTTTTTCTTTTTGTTGTTTTTCTAACAATAAATCTGCAAATTTTCCCATACTTTTTCTAAATTGACTTCGCTCTAGCAAATGTGCTTTCCAGATTTCATTTAAATAATCATAAATATCTTTAGATAAACCAGGATTATAAAAATCAGAAACTTGTTTAGCTTCTAATTCTTTTTGTTGTTTCAGAAAATGTTCGGCTTCGTTGGCAATTTGAGAATAAGATGCTGGAACAGGTGTCCATGGGTTATGCCCAAAATACGAAGATGGAACAGGGGAAAACTGAGATTGATTTAACTGGTTTGGATAAAGCAAGTGAAATGGATATGGTAGAATCATTCCTGGTCTAGGAAGACATGTTGAGGGTGACTAGGCATTCTCATATTTGGTCTAAATGATGAGAATGAACTGGATGCTTGGTTTTTAGGTACAGAGGATTGTTTATCATTTTTACATTTACCTTTGTTGACAGTAATCCAGTCTTGATTGCTCATCAGGCCTGTTCAGAAAATCAGTAATAAAATTATTAGTACCCTTAATATATTTAATATCGAAAGAATATTGTTTAATATAATTAAACCATCTAATCCTTCTTGGATTATCTTTTTATTTTTTTGATTTTAAAAAATTTTTAATAGATTTATTATCTGTTCGTAGCTTAAATTTTTCTGGTGCTAAAAAAATATGAAATCTTTTAATACCATTTTTTATGGCTAAAAGTTCTTTTTCAAATGTAATATAATTCAGTTCATTTGGTTTAAATTTACCTAAATTATATCCACATATTTGCTCACCTAATTCAGTTTTAGTTTTTAAAACTACTCCTCAACACTCATTACTAGCATCAGTTTCTAATATTAATAATTCTCCTTGTTTAAGAAAATAAACTGAAGGAATATATTTTAATTCAGTTTTTATTTGTCTAATAATTTCTGAATCATTTTCTGTCCAAATAAATTTATTATCTTTTTTCAATTTTTCAAATAACAATCTTTCTTTATTAGAAAGATCTTTAATGAATTGTCTACCACAATTTAAAATTCCTAAGAATTTTTGTAAATGTTTTTTGTCTTCTAGTTTTTTCGGAAAATCTTTAATTTTTGCAATTATATGATCTTGCAATTTAATACCTGATTTAGTTAGTTTTAAACCTAAAAATTCTATTTCTTCTTTCTCTACCTCTATTTTCTTGGCTGAGAATAATTCTATTATTAACTAATTCATTGCAAATCTTTTTTAGATGTTGCTTATGTTGTTTTCTAGTTTCACTAAAAACTAAAATATCATCAATATATACAACACAAAAATCTTTATATTTTCCAAAATGAGAATCCATCTATCGTTGGAAAATCTGTGGTGTGGTGTATAAACCAAATGACATGACTGTCCATTTGTAGTGATCGTAAAGAACACTAAAAGCAGTCAAAGGCTTTGACTCTTTTGTTAATTTAATTTGCCAGTATCCTGACTTACAATCAAATTTACTAAAAATTTTAGCTTGTCGAATTTAATTAATTAAAACATCTTTTCTAAGAATAAAATAACTATCAAACTCTAAATTTTCATTTAACCTTTTATAATTTATTACCATCTTAAGTTTACCTCTTTTATTTTCAGAATAATTTCTTACCATAAAAGCGGGATTAGAATGTGGACTATTAATTTTCTCTATTAATTCTTTTTCTAATAATTCAGTTATTTGACTATTAAATTCGTTTATATCTTCTCTAGTATAGATTATTGGTCTAACTCTAATTATTCTATTAAAATTTATTAATTTAAATTACAATATCTGGGATTTTTACCCCATAATTTCTAAAGTGAAGGCTTATTTTGAAATCCAATGCACCTAGCCAAAATAAAATGGATTTCCATAATCGGGCGAATGCTTAAGACAGTGGACGGTTAAAATATAAATTGGAGGAGGAAATATGACTTTTCTTGGTTCAAAAGCATATTTAAAATTGAACTGGTAAATTAAAATAAACCTTAAAGAACCATCATATATGTAAAAAAAAAAAAATAATAACAACAATAATAGTAATAACAGGATTCCAACAATCATGCTAGGAATATCAAAAGGGGTTTTTAGACAGTAAATGTCACGCAGTGAACAAAGAAAGCTTTCTGAAAAGCCCTCAGATCTCATAGCTTGCTGGTCATTAGGGGCATAACCACTCAATTTTCAATAAGAGCCTCTTTACATCTTAAACCACAATAAGAAAGACAGAAAAAAGCATTAAGAGAGAGAGAGAGAGAGAGCGAAAGTCAAGGAAGTAGTAGTGGTGATAACAGCAGTAAACAATATTCATAACCAAAAAAAAAAAAAAAAAATAGAAATCGACACATCCAAACAGGTAGACGAACCAAGAAGTCAAGAACAAATGTAAAGTAAAGATAGAATCAAAGAAAGCACTAAAATAGGAGGAAGAAGAACATAATTTTATGAGCAGAGTTTAAAAAATAACGAACCTGTAGATGGCGAACTAGGAGGACGACGGCGACGCGACCAACAACCTGCAGAAAGGGGTTTTCTGAGCAGTGTTGAAGCAGATTCAACACTGGTTCTGGAGATTGAAGCAGAGGAACGCATGGGATGTGATAAGGGATGATATTTCTTAATCTGGTTCCTTTGCCACTGTCAAACACCAGATAAAAAAAGGAACCGGATATAAAAATTCAATCCCCTTCTTTGTCCGGTCAAACAAACGCTACCTAAAGGACTCGTCCCATGTTAATTGGGCGGTAGAGATCAAACCAAAAAGTACATAGAATGTTTGGGACCCACTTTTGTCTCATCCAAACACGCGAACCCGGGACTTTCTCCAAACCCTTCAAATTTCACTTCCACCACACCACCCCACGAAAATATCTGCCTCAGGAAACTCCCACCTTACGAACTTTAATCTGGAATTAGCAAAAAATGCACGTGGCATGAAAATAATTCAAAACTCTTTCTTTTGAGACAATTATGTGCAAGTAGGAAAACAAAAATAGAAAAAGAAAAGGAGAGAAGAAAATCTGATCGTTCATTTTCTTGTCTCCCAAACAAGATCATTCTCTACGCATAACCTTTAAATTGAATCCTAACCTCAGGAGAAAAAGATCTTGTGTATGTTTGATCCAATAAGGTCTTAGATCTGAACGAGAAAACTCATCTCCTTCTCCCGTAAGTCTTTGTTTCTTTTTCTTCTGCATTGTTGCTATCTGAATTTTTTGATTTACTAGTTTTTCTCGCCGCATTTTTTTTTCTTTATTTGTGTTTGATTCCGAGAATAGGAAACGATAAATTTTTTTGAAAATTTTTGAATTTCCTGTTCTACATTGTCGATTATTGCGGATTTAGTGTTTTATTTTTATTTTTAATTCTGATTGTTTTTTCGTTTTTCAGGATTCAGGGAATGCAAATTGCAGTGTTGGATCTTGAACAGTAATGCAGCTTGCAATTTTGGATTTTTTGTTGTTTTGAGTTCAATTAAGCATTCATTGAATCGGAAAAAAAATTGGATATAAAAATGGTTTTCTGGGAAGAGTATGCGAGTGACGAGGCAATGGGGACTTTTGCCCCAATCGTGGTCTATTGGCTGTATGCTGGGCTTTATGAGATATTGCCTCCTTTGGACAGTTATCGCTTGCATACAAGGAAAGAGGAGAAGGTGAAGAATTCAGTGCCACTTGCTTCCGTGGTTAAGGGCGTTTTGCTACAGCAGCTTGTTCAGGCCACAGTTGCTCATGGGCTCTTCTTGGTTAGTACTTTCACTCTGATTCATGGTATTTCGTTGAAAATGTGATCCATTCTCATATAAATACTTTTATGTAGATCAATACTGACTCAATGGATATATGTTTGAAAACAGCCATGTGTCATCTTTAGATCTTTAACAAAAATAAAATGAAAATGAAAGATATTAAGGGTCTGTCTTGATTCCTAAGATGTCAAATGGCAAATGCATATATGATTAATCAAATAAAACTTAAAAAGAAAAAAAATAAAATGATAAAACGACATCAATGATGTATTACTAATATAAGAAAATCTCCGACATGTAGACTGCAGAAGAATGGAAGACAATATCAAATTTCTTGACTGCTAGGATGCAGAATGATAAGAAAAACTAACAAATTGTTAGACAAAGTAGGTTGCAGAGTAAGAAGAAACTTCTGCAAGATGTTATTAACATTTATTCTTTTTGATATAGAGATGAAATATTTGAAATTGGGTCACCAATGAGAAGAAGCTAATGATTTATTACAGATAGCGGTGTCTTGAATCTCAATTTTTAATGGCAAGTGACCTTATACGGTTCATGGCATGGTAAATCTAGCCCCAGTCTACTTATCTTACCATATGAGAATGGTTTATATTATGCTCTAGTGTCAGCCTAGGTGGCTGCAGCCTGCAGTAGACTAGATACATAATCTGGTTTTTGCCTGTGATGTCAGATGAGTAATGAGAATATGTCCAATGTTCCAATAATATCAATCCAACCAGAGTATGTCCTTGAATAATGCAAGATGCAATTTCCTTGACCGAGGACAATAGGTTATGTTTGATGTGTTAAGGATATTGAATTTACTATGTTGGTAGCATTTTGTGCCTTTTCAGCTGGACGATGCGTCATTCGAGCTTTAATCATTCTTGATGTGTGATCACAAATGCACAATCCTTAGATCATCAGGTTACAACCAAAATGTTGATTGAATTAGTGCCTGTACTTTCAACCTGTTTTCACCCTTTATCCAAAGGGTTTAAATTCTATTTTGACTTTTCTTTTAACAGTGGATCAAATTTATGTTATACTTCTATAATCTATTTGTATGATTGAGAGTGATCAATTTATAGCTAGTGTAAGAGACTGTAACTGACTTTATTGTTGATTGCTTCCTTTAATTCTAATTGCGGTCAGCTAGATAAACCTTTTATATGCATCTTACACAATGTAAATTAAAATCAATGGGTGGTTTTCTTTATATAATTTAATAAGAATGTTAACAACATATAAATATAAATACTTTTAAAATTTTGTGGTTCAAGGTTAATCAGTGGGCGGGAGTCCTTATATGTTATTCACAGATTGTTGGGACTTGTACATTTCATTTTGTTGGTTAAGTATGGTAGTAAAAGCATTTCACTCGTTTTAGAAAGTTTGTACATTCCTAAGGAATGGGATTAGGGAAAAGGTGTTAGCACAAGATAGGTTACGGACATCATGTGGTATTCATTACTTAATTTAGGTGGTTATGTTCATTGGTTATTTCTTACTTTATGTTCATCATTGTAGTTATTATTACGTATTAGGGTTTTCTTGTTAGTTTAGGGTAACCTAGGGGTTTCTATGTCTTTTTTCTGGTGGTATTTATTTATTTATTTCCTATTTGTGACTACCTATAGAATAGTTCTTATTTTTAGTTTCTAAGATTTGATATTGAATTGATAGTACAAATTGAAATCCTATTTCCTTCTATCTTATCCCTATTCTTGCCCTAGTTTTCCCTTCTTCCTCTCTCTTGCCGCTTTCTTCTCTACCTTTTCTTTTTCTCTTTGGTCTTGCATTAGTGGGAAAAATGAAGGTATGAAATTTTCCATCAAAGAAAAAATTTCCTAGACCTATCTATCATTGAGGTTTTGCATAAAAAACAACCAAAGAAGAAAATCAAGATTATGATCTAGGAAGATCATGCATTAAAGGAACATCATTCCATAAAAGTTAAAATAGTCTGAATCATTTTCATGTAATTCATAATTGCTCCTTTTTATTGGTATATCCTATGGAGATGACCTCTCTAGAGGGAACCTTCATATCCGTTTGCCCAAAAGTGATATTTCTCAATTTAAGATTATCACCATGGTTGAGAAACAACTGTTTATATGTAGTTTGAGAAGCAGTTTCTCTCTTTAACACACACATATTCTAAGGTGCCAAGGTGCGTGTTGTATCAATCTTGTTTTTTGTTTTGTTACTAGTATACTTTTAACTTGTTGTTTACTTGAACAGAAAACCATTGCTTGCATACATTCTACGTTTCTACTTCTAAATCAGGAACTCCATTTGATTACGTCTATGATACATTTGGAGTACAGTAAAATAGGAGGATTCTAATGAGGCTAGAAATTCAAATGTTTTTATTCCTATGTTTGGAAAGCTTGGCAGGCATAGCAAGAATTTCAACCTAATGGAATTGAGTATCCTGCTTAAGTAGGAAGACGAAGCCCGCCTAAGGATGTTAATCTTAACCCACCTCTGTGAATATTGTAAATTAATAAGAAATAAAACACTGGCTTAAAGTGATCTATATCTAAACATTAGTTTCAGATGCTAGGCTTCTTACTAATGGCTAACAATTACAGAAATATCTTTATATGGTCTCTATTCATTGTCCTTTGACACTGTTGTATCTTGTATAGCTTAAACACTGGTTATTTATAATTTCTTGTGTTGATTTTGTGGATTGTTTTTTCAATTCTTTAGTTACACATCTTAAAATTATTATGTTTCAATAATCTCAAATGGTTTTCAAATAACTTTCCTGACTGAGGTCCCAACTTAATCTTAGAATACTTTATCTTCAACATTATCCTTAACATTTAATTAATGAATTTTGATAAGACATTTGTACAACAAATTTCTCTAGTTTCTTACATTGAAAGACCTCAATATGACTTTGATTTAAAATTAATTGAGTACAAATTTGTTTAGCAAAAAGTAGTTGTTTTAGTCGTAACAAATAACAATTTGCCTCATTAATCTTCCATACTCTTTTATGGAGTGTTTTTACTTTCAAAATAGGGAAAATAACCTTTTCTAAACTAGGTAAATATCAAATTAAATTTGACATGTTGATCATACATCCAATTTGCTATTAATAAAATAGTGCAGTTAATTATTGTTGACAAAAATGACCTTTTTATATTTATTGTTCCGTATCATCTTGGTATCATTATGTTTTTAATGAGTTGATTGATTTAGCTAACTTGTTAATTTTAAATATTTTTACATTTAGATTATGTTTAATGGAAACTCAAGTGATGTTGTTTATGGATGAACCTTTATAAGCATCAATACTGATTTGTTTTCCTGCATATCATACCAAAACACATTTGCTTGAGATTTCGTGAAGTGTAATCTTTTAGAAGAAATCCTTTTTCATATATGGTTTTAAAGATAAGATGGTTAATACTCATTATTTACCACTAGATTAACAAATTAATTTATTTAGATGATCTGTCAAATTTTAATTTTTTGAAAGAAAAATTTCAATGTAAATTTCAAACCCTTATGATGATAAAATGTGACTAAAAGTTCTTAAACTTGTTGGATATGTGCAAGATGGATTCAAAGTCTATTAGAGGTTTACCTGCTTTATAATTGGAGAATTAGATGCTAATACGATAATAGATCATAGCACTATGATTTTTTTTTTTTTTAATTTTTTTTAAAACTCTATTTCTGATTTGTACATTGTTTTACAGTTCACATCGACGACCAATATATCAGGGATCACAATTCAGCCCTCCATTCCTGTCCAGATTGTGCAGGTTATTATTGCAATGCTTGTTATGGATTCATGGCAGTACTTTGTACATCGCTACATGCATCAAAACAAATTTTTGTATCGCCATATCCATTCACAACACCACAGGCTTGTTGTCCCTTACGCAGTTGGAGCTCTTTATAATCACCCTCTTGAGGGGCTGTTGCTTGATACTGTGGGTGGGGCCATATCTTTTCTAGTCTCAGGGATGACTGCAAGGACTGCAGTTTATTTCTTCTCCTTCGCTGTCATTAAAACTGTCGATGATCATTGTGGGCTTTGGTTACCTGGTAATATCTTTCATATTTTATTCCAGAATAACACCGCTTATCATGACATCCATCATCAACTGCAAGGTTTGAAGTATAATTATTCTCAGCCGTTTTTCCCAATATGGGATAAACTCCTCGGAACTCACATGCCTTATGATCTTGTAAAGAGACCTGAAGGGGGGTTTGAAGCAAAGCCGACGAAAAAGCAGTTACAAAGTTAAATTTTTTTTCTGTGTATTGGTTCGAGCTCACACTTCGTACATGGAAACTATTTATCTCAGGTTGCAGTCATGCAGAACTGAATTCATTTTCTTCGCAAGGTTATGTCTAGGCTGGATTTATTAATGTTCATTCTTTCTTTAGTTGTTTGACAATGTCTTCTGTAGGATTGGTGGTTGGTTGTGTCAATTTCATCGGTCTCCTCAATGTTCATTGTGACTCTTGGTTCCAGGTTATCTTATCTGTTCTGTTTCATATTAGTTTCTTGGTCATATGACAGTGAGATTTCAGGCCTGTTAGAGGTTGCTGTACTTGCACTTGTATGTTGCATTAGAGAGGGTTTTTGTAGTAAGGAATTTTTTTTTTTGGTTTTGTTTTGCTTTTCATTTGGAGCAATGCTCGCCAAAATTTTGATATCTAATGATGTGATAGTTCATTAAAAGCTGATAAATTAACAATGCTTTACACTCACGTGAAATAAATTCAAAAAAATAATGTCACATTATTGGATATTAAAAATTTAATTAATAAATTTAATGACTAGAATGTTTCATATTAAATTGCTTTGTGTATATAGATCTATCCAATGCAAGGTTTACTCATCCTTTTCCTAGACAGAAGTTATCCACTACAATTAAACTCATAAACGTGATAATCCACATGGTACAATAACTTACAAACACACAGCATTGAAAATCAATTGCGTTTAATCATTTGTAAATGTAACAGTTATTCACATATTAGAAACAACTTAACTACTCAATTATGGAAAACTTGTTACTAGTTTCCACGAAGTTGTCTTCTTTAGCTATAGATTTCAACCACATCTATACGGCCATTGAAATATTTCTCAATTTTAATTACCTTGTAATTTTTGTTTTTGGTACCACATATGCTAAAAGCGACACCCATAATGAAATTTTTGGTTGTCGTTTTTATTTGCCGATCCAATGTATAGCCAGCACTTGCAAGGCATATTGGCATTGAAAAAAAGAAAAAGAGAGAGAAAAAAAAAAAAAGTAAAGTGTCCGGGTCTATTAAATTAAACACGTGTCAACATATATTTCAAAAGAAAAAAAATAAAAATAAACGAAAAAACATATACAACCATTGTAGAAAATCAAACAAAGAATCTCGGGTTTTAGTCATTGCGGTCCCGAGCCATTACTAGATGCAAATGAAGAATTGTTAAGAAAAATAAAAAAGTGTGAATGTACTTTAATATTTTTTAAAATTAAATTTATTTACGATTTTTATAATTAATTTGATACTTTTTAAATTAAAAAATATATATATTTGTTTAATTTAGTTAAAATTGACAAATTCTGTCAATTTAAAAATTACGTGCATAACACTTTACCTTCAAAATTGATTTATTTATTTATTATTAAAAAAATTAAAAAACATGAAAGAAAATTTAAAATTTATTTATAGCTTTTCTTTCTATTTTTTAGTTTTTGGTACAATTAAAAATGAAAAAACTAATTTTTAAGATAACTTACTATGTATATGACTTTTAAGTTGACAAAATTCATCAATTTTAACTAAATTATATCTAAATTTGATAAATGTGCAATTTTTTTTAATTTAAAGGGTATTAATTTACACAAGTTAATTGTAGAGATCTCTATGTGAACAAATTCAATTTTAAAAAGTACTAAAATGTATTTAGACCAAATAAAAATAAAGATCATCAATGTATATATACCAAAAAAAGAAAAAGATCATTGACGAATGAGGTGAGTTTAGAATATTTATCTTTTGAAATTGACCGCTAACATAATAACATTTTTTGGAGTAAACAAGAATGTAGACATATGGAGGTGGTTAGAACATCTCCAATGGAATGTGCATTGTTAAAATTAACATGCCACATAAGTACATATAGATATTATTTTAAAAAAATGCTCTCCAATGGTAATGTCTATAATGAGTATCGAGCTGATGTGGCCTTGACATTGTCAAGGTGAATGTCTAGTTCTAGAAGCTCTGTCAGACATTGTCAAGTTTCTAAAAAAGTAAAATTTTCCTTAAAAATCTGATTTGCTTAAAAATTAAAAATATTTAATAAAATATATAATTAATTAATAATTATAAATAATTTTTGTACACACTACCATTGGAGAATAATTTTTAAATTGATTGTGCATTGATGCCATATAAATTTAGACAATGTCTATTTTCATGCCACATGTGCAGCAATCCACATTCTCCATTGGAGATGCTCTTAGTGCTGATAATTTAGGTTATAACACAAAAATAATATTAAAAAATAATTTATTAGTTTCAACACGATTAGAAATGAATCACTAATAAATTAACATGAATTGATATGAATTAGTTAAATTAATGAATTACAATTTATAATAATAATACATAAAATATATCTCTAATACAAAAATGATAAAATAATAATAATATTTTATTAATATAGGTTAAACAAATCCATTCATTTAATACAGATAATAAATAAATACGGANCATTTATTATATTTAAGTGTAATCAATTAAAAATAAAAGCTACAAATGAATTGGAAAACCTAGAGCGATATCGAGTTCTGTCTAAGTGCAAAACAATTTTCATAAAACATTAAAATCGTCTCATATATGTTTAACACGACCATGAATAATTTCACCAAAACAAAAAACACGACCATGAATACTGTAATGGGCGGCGTTGCTCATTATCATTTTTTTTAATATTATATAAATATATATACATATGAAATAGATATATTTAATTTAAAATGATAAATATTATCAATATTTATGTATGGTCATATATATTTATTGAAAAAACAAATATTTTTTATTTATTTAAAATGATAAATATTTATCCATATATTTATATATCTCTAAGGCTCCCTTTTAGGCCCACTATCCTCATGCAAAGCATTTGAGCTTTGGCAATTAAAGGCGGAGAACATTTGTTTGATAAGGATAGAATCTGGTCATACTAATCCAGAAAAGGGGAAATGGAAGAGGTTCTCCATTTGAAATGATAGAAGAGAAGGGAAAGGGGTCTTTTGTAATTGTGAGAAAAGATTCATTCTAGAACATCAATGCAAGGCTAAAGGTGTTTGAGGATGAAGAAATAACGATGAAACCTATTAGTAAGCCCTTTTTTTTAATTTATCTTAGTTACTACTTTAATTATTCAAATCATTTGTATTATAGTAAAAATTAAAATTAAAAGAAAAATAGAAGTATTATTTATTGGGTTAATTGCAATTCAATTTTCAAAATTTTGCAATTATACTTTTGCATTTCAAAAGTAAACTATTAGCGATGACCTCTCCTCCAACTAGGGGTGTACACGGGTTGGGTTGGCCGGATTTAAAAAAAAAATCAACCCAACCCATAGAGTGCGGGTTTTTTATATTATAACCCAACCCAACCCGAACAGAGAACAAACCCAATCCAACCCAACCCATAGAGTGCGGGTTGGGTTGGTCGGGTTAATCGGGTTAATTTATCTTTAATTTAGTCAAAATTAATTTTTTAATAAATTAAATTTTAGTCAATAACTTAACTTCATTCCTCTTTATTTTTGCAAAAATAAATTACATGAACTATTATAATGCAAAAAACTACAAATAGTATATATTAAACAATATTAATTTGATTAAGTAAATAAAATTGATTAAACATTAGTATATATTTCTTTGTTCAGGTCACATAAGTATAGCTTTTGCTTATGTTTTTTTTTTTGGAGGCTCCAACACTAATGGTTTCATTGATCAAAGCGTCTCACAATAGTTTTTTCTCTCCTTTCTCAGAAAATTATAGGCAGAGGAAAAAAAAAATTTAGAAAGAAAAAAAAGAAAAGTACCTAATTTTAGAGAGAGAAAGTTAGGGAAGATGGTTTTTTCAATTTTTCCCAGGAAGGTAGAGCAGAAATAGAGGGAAAAAATTAAAAAGAAAAATGAAAAATAGCTACTTTTAGAGAGAATTTTATATTTTTTAAAGAGAATCCTCTTTAAACTGTATAATTACAGTTCCCCTTTCTTAACATTTTTTACTTTCTTTAAAAAAAATTATTTTTCTGATTTTGTGCTTAACTATTTTTGCTGTGATATGTGAATATTGGTCAAAAGAGGGAGAGTGGTCAAGGAAAATATCAAGCTTGAAACTATTCAACAAATGTGTCAGATTTTCTTCTCTAGGGTTCAAATCTTTTTTTTTTTCTTTTTTTCAATATTTGTAGCTTTATAGTTATATTATATCCCATTTGTGTGTGCAAGTTGTGAAACAAGAAATATAGAGAATATTATATGGAGGTTTGATGCCATTGTTAGCACAGCTACTGAGATCAGGTGAGAAAGATGGTTAAAAATGGAAAACAAATTAAAAATAATATTTTAACTATATTATACAGATGGCAGTTTTTGGTTGGAGGGTCGCATCACGTCAGCCCGTGCGACCGCCCCACTGAAGACTTTCTCAACCGGTGCCTGCCTGGATCAGAAGCTTAATCAAACCAGATGGTTTAGCTGGTAGAAACACATAGGTAGTTACGGGGGCACACTAATTTCTATCACTTACAATCTTTTTCATTTACCAAAAAATTAAAATACACATAGGTATAGCTTTTGCTTATGGTTTTTTTTTTTTTTTTTTTTTTTCAAAAGTGCTTTTTGAAAAAGTTAATTTTTATTGATTTTGATAAAAAAGTCTTTTAAAAGTCAGAAGTATTTTTAAAAAATTATACAAATATTTTTATAAACAGCTTTTAAGTTCTAAAAACTATTTTTGGCTTCTCAAAAACTATGCCGAACATAGCCCTACACATGCAGCATGATAGCATCAAAAGGTAGTTGAAACATAGGAGTTGCAAAACTCTGGTTCAGAGTTTTTTTATTTTATTCCAAAGCAAACAAATGCTCAAATTACTATATACCTCAAAAATAAGGTAAACCAAAAAGAAAAAAAGGAAGGAAAGATGATTAATGGTGACAATAATATTAAAATAATTATGAAGATTGTATATGTCTAGCCCATGGCATACTTATGGGTCCAGCTCCGAGCACTTAATTCATATTTGACCTTATCAGTCTTGCACATATGAGCTATCTCTGGAACAAGTGGATCATCTGGGTTTGGGTCTGTGAGCAAGGAACAAATGGACAACAGCACCTTTGAAATGGTAAGTGCAGGACTCCATTGCTCTTTCAATATATCCAAGCAGATGTTTCCATTGCTGTTTATATTGGGATGAAATACCTTGGTCCTGAAGGCAACCTACAAATTCCCATCCCAACAAATTAACTCTTATTTTATGTCTATATGCAGTCAGTTTCTTATCAAGCCCGTTTCATAATATTATATATGTTAAAGCACCTATATTAGATCAATTTAAAAATTTTAAAAGATAGCCAACAAATGTGATAAGAAATAAAAGTTTCTCATTATCAAGTCAACTTAATAAAAAAACTGGTTGTATGCGTATATAAGCAATGCTATAGGTATCAAATTTATTAATTAAAATTTTTGATATTCAATAATGCAAAATTGCATTAATGGTTGGTAAAATAATAATCCTGTACAATTATGAAAAGTAAATCCAATGAAATAATACCACATCATTAGTAGATATCAAAAATTTAATTTAATAAATTTGGTCACTCTAGAATTACTCTATATGTATTGAAAGAAAAAATATGAGAAGCTAAAATGTAGAAATTGGGTAAGCAAGAAGTATTACCTTTGGAGGCTTGAAGGGATAATCAGGAAGAAAATGGATATTAACAAGGAATACACCACCAGCATAGGGACTGTCATTAGGACCAATAATAGTAGCTTGCCAATGGAATATGTCCTCTGCCACTGGACCTGCACTGCATGAAGTTGGTGGATCTCTTTGCAAGTCCTTGAGCTCCTTCAATATCCTCTTTGAAGCCATTCAACAACTTTCAGTTTCTCAAACTTTGTCTAAAATGCGAACAGAAAAGGGAAATATGGGATTGCAAAAAGAAAGAAAATCAATCTACAACACACCCTGCAAAAAAACCAGAGGCAGTGGTGTTATTTAATAGAGCAAAAATAAAGGTATTGAGGATGGGATATGGGAACAGAAGTAGAGGTCCCTGAATTTTTTTGGACTGATGAAAGTGGGAACAGAATAAATTCTATAAATAAACATATATATATATAAATAAAAAAGATTGCAAATCAAGAATAAAATAAATTTATAAATAATAAAACTAGAAGATATGTGCTGTATTGAATTCTTTACTAAAGCTAATAAGAGACTCACTTGGGATTTTTATCATAAATTTTGAAGGTAGGAAACTATCTTATCTTCCACATGACCATTCATTTCATCATGTAAATTTCATGGAGCACAAGAAAAGATACTAAAACAAGTGCTTTAAGTGGTCGTTTTGGCAAAGAGATACTATTAAGTCCTATCATAGATTCTTGCTGCAAAGGCATTGGTCACTTTCATTTGGTGGCTGAAATTGAAGCGAAATTTCCTTTGAACACACACCTTTCTTATTCAAGTTCTAGAGAAACTACTCCTTTTGCTAGCCAGTGGGTTAAAACCCATTTCACAAAAGAAAAAGAAAATGAAAAAAATAAAATAAAGATATTCGAGCTTACCTCTAATGGTTGGCTCATTGAGAGAATCTGGGTCAATTCCTGAGAACTGACACATATCTATAAGGAAGAAAGGATTTAGTGATCTACACATACGAATGTAATATTCCTTCCACTATTTAAATGGTTGTTAGCCCCATTTTATTCCTTTTGCTTGTTTTATTGAATTTCCATTACAGTTCTCTTTTGTTCCTTTTAAAGTCTGTTCATTCATCTTTAATCTTTTACTCGGTTATGCTTTTGAAATTGAAACTCATAAACATGCGGAATATTATTCACACACCTACAAAGAAATGGAGCAAATAGATTACAAATCCTTAGCTTTTTGTTCAAGTTACTAAAATCAGTTTCTAGAAAATGATTACGTAGAGACAATTTAAAAATTACAGACATTTTAAAAGGGCTTCTTAAAAGCTGAATTTGTACTAACTCAGGTTACAAAGCATCGAATATAAGGTGGCCTACAGGAGAAAACAGTTTTGTTACTTTCGGAGTGAATATATTAGGAAAATCCTAAAACCCCAAAAGAAATGCTATCAAACACAGTGTATGAATCCTTAATATACAATACATATCATAACACAGCCTGGAAAGAAGATGTGGTTGATGCTGAAGGAGGGCTCCCTAGATTTGTCAGTCGATAACTATGTACCAAGCTGCTGCATCCACGAGTCTATTTCGGAATCACAATATGGAGCAGGCTTTCTGTGCCTTTCTCTTCTTTTTCTTCTTCTGCTTGGGCGGCTGCAGAACCACTTTAATCGCCGCGTCAAAGACTGCTTTTACATTCTGCATTCACAAAGTATAGATAACATAAAGCCCAGTAAGAAAAGCACCTTTAGAACTTTCTCTCCATGGTTTCTAGTAATGTGAATAGAATTTAGGTACCTGCTGCGTTTTAGAACTACATTCGATGTAAGCCGGCGCCCCTATCAGCTTCCTCAATTCCTCCCCCTTTGAAAAGAAAAAAGGAAAGAAAATCAGGCATATAACTTAGTGGATTACAGCTTGTTGATGAGTAACAAATAGAAGAGAGCAAAATATGACAGAGAGCTTGAAAAGTAGCAGTTTTGAACTCAAGATGCAGCTGAAATTACCTGGGCTGTGGTGATGGGCACTGCCCCAGGATGATCTATAAAGAATTGTTTATCATCCCGAAGATCTACAAGAAGAAAATTTTTAGCTGTCAACAAAACTAAAGGACTATTGATAGAGCCCAGATAAGAATAAATTAATTGACAATGGCCAAAATAACATGACAATGAACTAGATCTGGTGGTAGTGGTACTATCGCAAGTTAATCAGACTTAACTATTAGACAACCAACATTAGACATGCTTCAATATTATGTTACTAATCATATTTACACTCCAGAGTATGATGGAATAAGCAGAAGACCAAGTTGAATTACACAGTATTACGAAACTCTCATATAACAAGAATTTCGTAATTTTTAAGTCCAAGGTAGAATAAAGGGAAAAATCCATGCAGCTAATATTCAGTTAGAGAAATTCAACAAGTTCAGGTATTCAGATAGTTATCAAAAGTTAACCTGGTGGTATTCAAATAGTTAACTGAAATAGTCTACAAATAAAAGTTGTATAATGACATTTATATTTTGAAATATGCATCAACAAGGTATTTGAAAATTCAAAGAAAATTAATAAGCAAAATAGAACATTGTACATGACAATGGGCAAGTAAAGCTACAAACCCAAGAAAGAAAGAAAAAAATTCATTCATTTGACAATTAAAAACTACTGCAGCATAAGATAACAAAAACCACAGATAACTGATACTACAATTTTATCACAGAGAAAGAGAGAGAGAGAGAGAGAGAGTCTAACCAAGCTTAGTTCCAACAAGAATGATTGGAATACCAGGTGCATAATGTCTCAATTCAGGAACCCACTAAATAATGAAACATAAATAAATCAGAAATCATCATTACAAAAAGAATGAAAAAAAAAAATTATGCGGATGATGCTATTCTTACTTTCTTGGCCACATTTTCATAGCTAGCCTTGCTTATGAGAGAAAATGCAAGTAGGAAGACATCTGCTCCTCTATAGCTCAATGGCCTTAATCTGTTGTAATCTTCCTGCCCTGTTCCATAACTTTTTAAGATATACCGATAGTGACCAAAAAAAAAATGACTAGGAATAACTAAAGATTCTGAACTTACCAGCAGTGTCCCACAACCCCAAATTAACAGTGCTCCCATCCACAACAACATTTGCACTGAAATTGTCAAATACGGTTGGCACATAATCCTGATTCCAAAAATTATTGGAAACACAAAACAAAGATATTAAAAATTACAATAAATTATTGCAAAGTCAATTTCATTTATAACATAAAAGAATATTTCTTTAAACAAAAAACAAAACGGCTAGAATGATGATTTTGATGCAACTATCCATTAATAAAATTTCAATCCAATAAAAATTTATACAGTTTGTAGATTTTAATTACAAAATCACAAAAACATATTGGAGACGCCTATAAGGCTATAATATATTCTTATACTAGGTAATTGGTATAAGTAAAAAGCTTTCAGTAGCATCATTAGGTTATATTACAAAAAGAGGACCTAATTATTTTGTGGTATCGAAAGAAGAAAGTAAAAAAGGGAAAGGAATTAGAAATATAACAAGATAAAGTTTTCTTAGTTGATCAGTTATAGTGAGGTTCATCATAGGTTCTGTAAAGACTGTGACAGCAAATCAAATCAACAGATTACCAGAAAAGGTCCAAGATAACACATTTTTTTCAAACCATAAATCTTACAGAAACATTGACCCTTTCAAATTTAGCAGAAAACATAGATTCATTTCAATTTATCTCACAAAACCAAATGAAATGGTAAGAAGACCAAAATAAAACTAAAGGGTAAAGAAAATGAACCAGATAACAAATAACTTTTCGAGTATTTTTACTCAATCCAGAAAGTGCGCCAAAAACCTTATGGAAAAACATACATTTATTCTTCAAGAATGGTCGACCAGAACACAATTACGAATCAAGAAAAGCTCTAAATTTCTCTTTTTCATACAAGCAAATTTAGCAATTAACTCAAATTACGACAAGAAAAAAGCAGGAGTCAAAAGGCTATATATTTTAGATATTTCACTCTTTACTTCAGAACAGCCAATTAAGTGGTTCAAGAAGAAAACAAAGATAAAGAAACAATGCTTTTTACCCCACATTTTTTAACACAACCAAAAAGAAGCAAGCATTTCCACTATCACCATAAAGCTTAGCAAAACCCATGTTTGGAAAACTTTAAAAGACAATTTATCAACTTTCTTCTCTTCATTTTCTCTCTCTTTCTACACATTTTTCTCGGAAAATCAAATGCAATGAAGAACAGACAAACAGACAAAGAAAGAATGAAAGAAATAGACCCATTAATCCCATTACCGTAGGAAAAGTGTTGCTGGTATAGGAGATGAGCATGCAAGTCTTGCCGACGGCGCCGTCACCAACTGTGACGCACTTTATGAACCTCGAAGCACTCATTTTTTCTTACTTCCCAAACACTAGTCTCTCTCTCTCTCTTCTCTCTCTTTACTTGAAAGTTTCTAACTTGCTTCTTGGACTACAAAAACCCTAATACGTACCGCAGAAGAACTTGTTGTTGAATGCTGGGAAACTGAATTGGTTAGTCCGAAGCAAGCGCATTGAGACAGAGAAAGATAAATTTCTGGGAATTTGAGAGAGAGAGAGAGAGAGAGAGAGATTGGGGCTACAGAGCCAGCTCTTGCCAGCTACAATCATATAATTTAATTTGATATGAAAATATGTACCATTGGAACCATAATCCCAGGGTCATGACCAATTTATTATTATTATTTTCAATTTGAAACAAATTTCTAGTCAAAAATAAATTTTTTATTCAAATTTATATATCTGTTTATCATTGGTTTTCAATTTATATATATGTGTGTGTGTGTGTACAAAGGATAATAATTAGGAGAATGAAAAATAGAAAAGATATTGACCTAGAGAGAATGTTTATATACTTGATATACAATAATATAATAAGGAGAATGAAAAATTAAAAAATACGATGTCCTGTCTCTTCTCCCCTTGCAAATGTATAATAAAAAAGAGAATTGAAATGAGGGTGTCATTTTGTACATTATAAAGTTCTTTAATTTAATTATTGTACAAATTAAGCATAATATATTTTATAAATTTTACTTTGAAACTCATAAACTGGTCCTGATATGAAAATCTATTCAACAAATAACTTATTTAATATTGATAAATTTGGTTGAGTGATAAAATTATTAAAAATATATTTTTAAATTTTAAATTTTAATTATACGAGTGAGTGGAAATCTCAATTTTCAAACTGTAATAAATATATAATAAAAAATTATTTTATATATATTAATTTTAAAAATATATTTAATAATATTTTTTATTTTAACGGCTATAAATTTTAAATTAAAAATCATCTTAAAAAATTTAAAAAAATAAAAAGTAAAATTTGATATTCAACTTTAATAGTACTCTCCATAATTAATATTTATTTTTTAAAAATAAATGCACTTTAGTATTTTATAGTTTGCTAAACTTTTACATTAGGCATTCAAGATTCAAATGTATCACATTAAGCCTTCAATTTACATTTCATGTCACATTAGACCTTCAAATTTCAAATGTATTACATTAAACCTCTAATTTATATTTTTTTGTCAATTTTCAAAAATATAAATAAAAAATCACCTAATTTTTTTTTCATCTAAAATTTTTTATTTCATCCTAAATTACTAAAAAAGAAAAATTATCATGAATTTTTTTATCCTATATATTTTTCATCATAATATTTTTTTTATCCTAAATTGCTAAAAAAATTATCATGAAAATTTATTTAATCCTATATTTTTTCATCATGAATTTTTTTTTAGTTTAGGATGAATAATTTTTTTTTGGAGGAATAAAAAATAATTTTTTAAATATTTTAGAAAATTAGTAAAAGAAAAGAATTTTAGAATTATTATACTGTATTTAACAGATTCTGTTAAATTTAATTTAATTACAGATTCTGTTAAATTTAATTTAATTCGACTAAATTGTAATTTTTTACAAAGTAGAAAGTATTAAATGATAAAATTAATTGTAGTGCTTTTTATTTAAAAATAAATAAAATTCTAAAAGGTTTTAAAGTATATTAATTATTTATTGTGGCATAAAATATAAATTGAAAGATTAATGTAATACACTTGAAATTTGAAGGTTTAATGTGACATAATATGTAAATTAAAGGCTTACACTTGAATCTTAAAGGCCTAATGTGGCATAAAATGTAAATTTGAGGCTTAATGCGATACATTTGAAACTTAAAGGCCTAATGTAAAAGTTTAACAAACTACAAAGTACTAAAGTGTATTTATGATTCATATTTTCTCTCTCTTTTTTTCTTTCTCCATGCACTTTATAGTATTTAAAAAGATTGAAATATAAAATTAAAATTAATAAATTTAATTATAAGTGTATAAAAAATTGTTAAGCATTAAATAAATTTATTAAAAAATTTATGGAGATAGTGTGTATGGATCTTTACATTTCGAGAGTTAAGCTTCATTCTTTATTTTAATTTTTTTTAATATAAATAGCTCATTAAAGTTAAAAAAAAATTAAGCTTTTAAATAACCCATTAAAAATGCTCTAACATACTTGAGCAGCCTTAGTCTTCCATATTTCATTTACCATAATGAAGATTGTTAAATATAAAATAAATAAAAAATATGATGATCTACTTCATATTAGCCTAAGTTTTTAGGATTAATGATGATTCAACATGATATCAGAGTCAAAAGACCTAGCGGTCAGAGGTTCAAAACTCAACATCTCTACCCAAAAGTAAAAATAATTTAAAGATCCAAAAGAAAATCTAAAAGAGATTTGACTGAATATCTACATGTAAATGACTCAAACAGGTCAACGTGTAAGTGTTAAAGATAAAATATAATCTTTAAATATAAAATATATAATGATATACCTCTATGAATTTAAACTTTTGAAATCAACAAAGATGATATTAGTTTAGGTTTTCTTTAATTTTTTAATTTTTTAATTTGGTTATAGCGTTATAGGAGGTTTCTAGTTTACTAATCTTCCACAAATTTCAAAAAATTTCACTTAAAATTTGACTTTAGTTAGTCAGAATAATTAATGTTTCCTTCTGAAATTTTTTATTGCAAAATGATATATATTATGTAATACTAACTTATTTTACAAATTATGTAACTTCAATCATGTAGTAGTTGACCTAAATCATACTTAAACAAATAATTCTTCACTTATACGCATAGCCCCACTTGTTGTTATAGCCACAAAAGTCGGCAACATAAACTTAAATATATATATACACACACACATATATTTATATGACTGAGATATGTTCATTTCAAAAATAGAAAAAACAAACTTATTTATTAGATTTTTTAGTAAGTAGCACCTCATAAGATAATGAATCCAAGACGTGATCCTTTAACAAAAGTTTTACAATCTATCTCAAATCTAAGAAATATATATAAGTGAATAATACATAATTCTTAGAAAGTAATTTTATTTTTGTAAAACAAGATGATATAATATTGCTGTGGGAAAGAATAAAATATCCCAATTATTCATGAATATAATTTTAATCTTCTAAATTATAATAGCAAAAATAATCATATGTAAACGGTAAGATTGTTAATTTTCTAACTAGAATTTTAGTTTTAAATTATATATTACGTGTCAAACCATTTTTTGTATCATGTACATCTTCTATTATAATTTAGAAAAATACTTAGCTATATATAAGTTGACATAATAGCTTCAAACTAATTAAGGACTGTTATCACAGCTCTTAAATTTGTTGGATTGTATTGAACCTATCTTTTAAAATTAAAATTAAAGTTGACATTCTAATTAAATTTTTAGTTTAAAATTATCATATCAGTATGATAAGATATCAGCTATACATATTATCAAGGGATTAGTTAAAAAATAGACCTAATGATGGTGGTGAGTGAAATATCTAAAAAGTCTTATCATTCATAATGACATTCCTAGAAGAACAAATGCAAAGGGCTTGGCTTGAATAGGAAGGAAAACTTTGCAAAATCAAACAGTGGGGAAGGATAGAGATCCTTGGGTTTGAAGAATATGCAGTGGCAATGGAACAGAAAAGTGAACAAAAATGATGGAAATGAATGGCTTTGGTGTTTATGGCCCTTTTGGGTATTTTATTAGACCTATATCACTTTCGCTCACTCTCTAACTACCTTTGGTGAATTAAATGGTGGTTGAGGTGTTCAATATTGACTCCACCCACCACATCATTTTCAATCACTAAACACATTTATAGAAAGAGGACCAGATGTCATTTCATGATAAGTTAAGAATTATTTCTGTCCTTTAAAAAAAAATAACTAAATTTGTGAAAACATTTTTCCAAACCAATTTTTTAGTTGTAGTAGTCTATTAGGGAAGATGTGAGGGAACTCAAATTTGAGTACACCAAATAATGTGGTAAAATAATTGTATTATTATTTTATTAAATGAAAATTTAATATGGATGAGTAAATATTTAAAAGGACAATAAAGCATCATTTTTCATTCATATCATTTGATAAATAGTTTGGTATTCATAGTATTATTGCTCAAATTTTGGAATGTAATAACTTTAATATATTATTGAAAACTAAAACTCTAGATGATAAATAGTAATTTGTGGTATTTGCCATATTAC
>QANX01007190.1:0-108716 GCA_003254975.1 Ochetophila trinervis | reverse complement strand
GTAGGCAAAGCAATTTATCATACTCAAGTCTAGGCCGCACATTGTCCATCCCTAAAAATGGAGGGTGAAGGTAAGTACTATGATAATGGGTAATTATATTTGTAATTTTAAGTACATTGAGTGTTCATGGGTTTATTTCATGCCATATGATGTTGTTTGTGTGATAAAGGGTTAAATGTGGGTTGTATAAGTTTAGTTGTTGTCGTTTCGAGATAGACAATGTAGAAAAGTTGGTATATGGATACCATAGATTTCAGGTAAATTTTTAAGAGGTACCTTAAATAAATACGGGTGATCTCGCAAATAAATACAAGGTAAAAAGCAAAACATCACATTAAGTGTCTCTGCCTTTTACCCTGTACGACGTATGCGGTAGACCCGTGGATACAGCGGGGTAAAATATTAATTGGGGATGAAAGACTTTTATCCCTTGTGTATAACGGGGCACCCCGCATATTAGTATGGGGACAAAGGCAAGCGCATGTTTGATGTCACTGCCATATGTCCCGTAAATTGTACGCGGGGGTCCCAGATATTAAGCGGGGTAATTTTGTAAAGAACCATTCAAGCTTTACCCCTTGTTGACGACAGGGTACCCCGCTCTGTAAAACGGGAGGAAAATGAATCACAAATTTGGCTTCACTGCCATATGTACCGCATATGGGACGCGGGGGACCCGGGTATAACCTGAGTTCATTTCATGAAGACCCATTACAGATATATCCCGTGTTGTACACGGGGTACCCTGCAGTATAATATTTTATATATGTTTTACATTTTTACCTAGTTGTTCAAATTTCCTTTATTGTATGAAATGTTGTTGTATAACTCATTCCGTGCACGTGATATTTATGATGAAATAGCATCAGGATTAGGGAAGGAAAAGATCCATTCAAAAACATTGTCTGCGAATGGATGGTTTAATTATTAGTGAGTACCTAATTCAATTTGTTTGATAGATAAAGTAATTTTAGGGTTTTCTTTTGGAGAAAAATGTATTACTGACTGTAAATTTATATTTCTTTATAATTTATTTTGTTGCAGTAACAGCGAGGTTGAACTCTGCAAGAAAAATCGTGATTTTAAAGTTAATGTAGATGCAAGTAGAACATTTTATTATCTGTAAGTAGTAGTTACATGAGAGAAAAAAATATAATGCTGAGTTTTTTCTATGTTTAGGTTATGAAAGAATTTGCTAAGGAATGGAAAGACCTTGATCCTGAAGAGAAAGAAAAATACGAAGGGGTCCGGGCCCAGAGGAAAACGACTTTCGTTAGTAGATGTACTCCAGAAAGAGTATGGAGTGTTGTAGAAGTTTAAGCGAAGCTCGAAAGAAGGCAATAAATGAATTAGGGTTCGGCTCTTTCATAAGTCAGAAAATGTGTGGGATAAAGAAGCAGCTGGTGTCATGGCTGGTGGATCAATTCGATCCAATTTCTTGTACACTCACACTCCACAGAGTGCATTACACAATAGGTGTCCACGATGTGGAACGACTGCTGGGACTGGTTGATCACCATGGTGAAGTTGATGACGCGTACCAGACGGAGGACATTGAGGTGCTGAAAAGGAAATACGGCACACCTGAAGCGGGCATATCTTATACCCAACGATGATTTCAAGGTGGTATTCACACTCTTTCTTATGGGACAATTCTGAGTCCTAACTCAAGAATGTACATTAAAACAACCGATATCGAGCGAGTGACAAAGCCCGAACTGACTAGTAAGCAAAAGTGGGCATTGTTTATATTCAATGGGTTCTTCGACGGGCTGAGGAAGTATAAGGAGCGCGATCTACTCTATATTCCTGGATGCGTCCTAATTTTACAGGTAAATCATCTATAATTACCTTCGTTACTCAATTTGTCTAACCTATTTATCGGTACTTCATTTTTATTCCATGTCATACAACTTTTTTACCTGGGTGTGTCTTCGACTGCGAAGAGATTCGTCGGAAGAAGCGATTCATGAAGAAATTCACCTGAAATGGAGGTTTTGTGTTTGACACAGTAAATTTAGTAAATTTTCTGCATGTTCATGTGTTTTCCTAAATTTGTGCATATTAGTCTGCCTCACGTAGTCTAAGTTTTGACCCCGTAGTCGATTAAAATGAAACTGTGGGTATTATAGGTTACACAGGGCGAAGCATCAACATCATACCAACCTACGAGACGAGTACTCACTCAGGAGAATGGCGATATGATAGATATCAGAATAGCTATATAGGACATTCTAAAAGACGTTGCTATTTTGAATGGAAAATTGACAGCTTCGGATGATAGCTATCAGACATTCAAGGCAGATGTCACAAATCACCTTGCAACCATTTCAGAGACTATGACACAGTAGAAGGAAGCAGTTGAAATGCTTACTGCGAATGCCTCAAATCTGGATACCAAATATGCCAAGGTCAGTATTGGTAAAAGAAAGAGTAAGGATGAAGAACCAGTGCCAGCCGGCCAATGTGAGGCGGGAAAGAAGGAGTCCTCACTCGTAGTGGTTTCCACCAAGGAAGACATTGCACAGAAGAAAAATGCAGACAATTATTTGTCCTCATTTGATACCTCACAGTTCGGCAAGCATTTGGATACGTTGGTGAAACAGCTACAACCCGATGTTGTAAGGAAATTTGGCATTTGTTATTTATTGATTTGTTTGTCATTTTTGCTGCATAAGCTTCATTCAATGTAATGAGACTCTAACTCCGGGATTATATGTTTTCAGGATAAGATTGGCTCTTCCAATGCTCCAACACATCGCGTGCCAGTGAAGGATGACGCTGTTAAAAGAAGTGAAGTTCAAAAAATTCTCCTCCGCTCTTCTGATTTTATCAGCGCAGGTCCATTTCGTGTCCAAAAAATGATCCCGCCAGCCAATGCGAAGTTGTTGGCTTACATTTTCAACTCTACCCTTGATCAAAAGTACGTACATTCGCTATCCTTCGAACGAGGCTAATTATTTACTTGTGCATTGTGTTTTCTATAATAATTTTCATCAAAACATTGAAAAATTTTGGGTGTTTTGTTAGGGAAATGCTAGTGCAAACCACACAGAATTTCTATACTCGCCATGCAATTATGTCCTTACGTCCTTCAACGTGGCTGAATGGCGATGTGAGTTATCAATATGTTCCGAGTTAGTTTCCTCAACTGTTCATGTACCATAAGTGTCTTACCAACATTTGGTTGATTGTGCAGGTCATATCATTAGCGGCAAACATACTAACGCACTAGCATCGCAGTTCGTATGCAGACGAATCTAGGAAATGGTTTTTGCCAACATACTTCTAGGTACGTACTTGGAATATAAATATCGTTTTTTGAATTTGTTTAGCCACATATCATTACTATAAACCCTTTGAATGTACGTGTGTTTGTTTTGCATCGGATAGCAACAAGCATTAAAGAATGATAGGGACATGGCCACCTTTGACAAAAAGGGGAAATTCAGGAACATGTACAAGGGGAAGCTTAATTACTGTGAAAATGTGAGTAACATAAAAGGCATTTTATTCTTCATTACAATCATGTATTGAATGGTAATGTGCAAGATAATTATGTATAATGGTTGAACTCACTGTCAATATTTTACAGATATTCATTCATTTGCATGATCCACATGTTCACTGGTTTCTAGTGGTTGTATGTGTGCCCGGACAAGTTTGTGAGATCTGAGATCCCCTCCCAAGCCCAAGGAGAACCATTGTCCGAGAATATTTGGCACGCTCCATTGTAAGTTTATTGTCTTATCCACAGTAAATTGTTGAAATTTAAGAAATTTAGTGCATTTATGATATTGCCTAACGTAACACTAATGTGTTACAGATGCGTTCATTGGATTTTCTCTTCGCTGATGAAGTCCAACAACTTTTCAATAAAAAGAACTTATTCTCTTCTCTTACCATGCATTACCCAAAAAACCGAGGAGAACAACCAAATGGCCATGACTATGGGCTGTATATCATCAAGTACATGCAGCGGACAGAACAACGCCAAGTAAGCGACAGCCCCACGAATTTGAATGTCTAATTTTTCTATACATTCTCATTCTTTGCAATTTCTATGTTTGAATTTGTTTTTGGTCCAATATATATAACCGTATAGGGCGAGCTGTGACATACTATCTTCACTTTTGCAGTTTGACTCCAAATGGAGAGAGCTTTTACTGCATTGGACCTAATCGATAATGGTCATAATACTGAAGCGGCTCGATTGTATCAAAAAGCAATTGCATATGATGAAGAGCGTTCGGTGGTTGCTGCCAAATCACCCCGCAAGCCTACAAATATAACTCATCCTCCATCCCAAAGGGCACAACGGGCAACAGCGGGCCAGAGGAAAAAAGGATAACTTGAGTCTATAAACAATTTTGTTATTTTGTTGTGAATACACAGGATTAGAATGCTAGTTTAGTGTTCAAATAACTTCCAACTGTGTTTTCAGCTTTATTGTAAACTCGTACAAGTTTAGGGTAAATATTATATAGTATCTCCATTTGTCCCGTATACATGTATAAGCGGGTTAAGTTTTTGACAACAGATACAATGGATGTTGTGAAGCACTGCCAAATTTGGACAGTTGCCCATTAATACATCAATTTAGTATTACCGTCAAGAGTTTAAGTCCTTCGATTCAATTTAATGTAAAACTTTGTGTACATGCTAAATATTTGGGTACTTGGATTCATACATTGTCTTTCAGTCATTCCAAAGTTCAAACTTAAGAATAACCCTAACTTATTGAAGGCCACAGGGAGAAAAAGTGGAGGAACCCATATATGGAACACGTTGGATGCAGCCAAATATAGGTCGAGATTTACTAATGCTGGAGAATCAACTTCCCATGTTCGTTTTAAGAGAAATGTACAACTTAACTTCCTCAGCTTCAACTGCTTCAAGTACATCTCTCAACAGGCTCCACGAATCGTCCTGTGTTGTGTTGTCTACACTTGGGTTAGTTTGAAATGTTCCTTCAGACGTAAGTTCATTACATATTGTCTCCCACCCTTCAATGTGCATCAATTTGTGTTCAATGAAGTCCACCGTCCTTGACAACTCCCAGCCAATCTCGGACGCACTATCGTTTAATACATCACTATTGGAAGCGTTTACGTCTCTGCCATTGTCATCTGGTGCTTTTTTTAAACAAGTCCGCTTCGTGTGAATAACCAATTTGCACTGACTGCATTGCCATTCTTTTGCCTCCTTCGTCCCAGCAGCTGCTTCACCTTTGGTCTTCACGACAATTGGATCTCTTAAAACGTTGTGTATTCCTTTTCTATCTCCAATTTTCAATTCAGTTTTGTCAAAGACCCATGCAGCTTCTTCCAATCGAGCTTCCAAATTAAACATTTCTCTTTTGGCCACTTCTTATCCTTCTTCTGTTTTGGATCCAAACAAACAAATCTTGTTGGTAATTACACTTAAAGAGGCATACCGAAGTAATGTTGCTGCCTCACTTGATAATTCACCAACACTGCATTGTTGTTTCGTTCCCTCTATCTCCGCTTCCTTTTTCCACCGATGTATAAGAAACGATTCAGGAATTTTATCAAGATGCTCATGCTTCATGATGTACAGTGAATGACTACATGGAATGCCAACACTGTCAAAGATGTTGCATGAACATTGTATATGGTTATGGTCAACATAGTATGTGACACTCCATTTGGACTGAGGTTTTCTAAACTTAGTCAAGCTGTACATTCTCCTGTCTCCGTATTCAATGCAATCATTATTTATCAACAATGTCTCATCCTGTAGCTGGAGCTGCACTTTTTTATAAACTTTTCTTGTGTATACTTCTCCTGCATGTGTCTTATAATGTTTGAGGTGTGTAATAAGCACTGGAATCATATAGTTACTCTTAACATCATCGTGCAGCTCCTTGTTCCGCACCAGTGATATTACCCAATCTACCTGCATTATGAACTCATACAATTTCAATATGCCTTTCACGTAGTTGTTCATATAGAAATTCATGCTCTCACATCTCTGAGTGCTACGCAAGCCAACAAAAAATTTTCCCTTCATGAATGCTTTGGCCTATTGTCCACGTGTCTTATGCATCTTTTTAATCCATTCATTGCAATGTAAGGAAAATTTGTCCACCATGCGAGACCATCGAGTTTGGAACTCTTCCACACTGTACTCGCTCATCATGTAATTGGTGAACGCCCGTACCTTGTCTAGATCATGTAAATTTTCTTGAGCATTTCTCTCTATGTGCCATGTGCACAGTCGGTGGTTCGAGTGCGGAAAAATTTCTTTAATTGATTTTTTCATTGCCTTATTTCCATCAATCACCACTGAAATCGGATGCTTATTATACATAGCTTGTAGAAACATGTTCAGTACCCATGTATACGTTTCCACCGATTCATCGCCTATCAGTGTCATTCCAAATATGCATGCCCTGCTATGATGGTTTACACCCACTATTATCACTAATGGCTTCCCATATGCGTTAGTTTTGTAAGTAGCATCGAATGTCATCACATCCCCAAAACAATGGTAATCGAATCGAGATATTGAGTCCGCCCAAAAAATGTTTGACAGTATATTTTCTGAGTAAACTGTATAGTCAAAGAATAGATCCGGATCTATAACCTTCTTAGTGCGAAAGTGAGGGATCAAACTTTCTGCATCCGTTTCGTGTATACCGTCGTTTCGGTCAGCTATAAATTGATTGCGCAAATCTTTTAATTGAACCCCACATGATCATATCCACCAGCTCTGTCCACCATGTAGTCCATTATTTTTGATGTTCCAATGCCAACATCGTGCATGCGCCTGGCTCCTGCAAGATAAGGATCTTCAACTGATTGGTTGGATCGAATACATTGTATTTGGTTCCCATGTAGCAATGGATGAGAATGGCCATGTACAAATTTAGTAACTATCCAGTTGCCTTTTGACCTATTTTTAATCATACCAAATAAAGCTGGACACCCTACTCTAGTTAGTGCACTCGGTTCCCTCTTCCTATCTTTCATTTCGTTCCACACAGAGCTTCTATATCCTTCCTTATCACAAACCCATATTCATTTCTGAATTTCCCCATTACAATCCTTTTTGACATGATGCTTGTGCACCCCGAATCCAATTATTTTGGCACATGTTGAATAAAACTCACTTGCAGATTCAATCGACTCAAATTCTTCAATGATCATGTCTTCAGTAGACAATGAACCATATTTCTTTCCATCTTTGAATTCCATTTGAACATTTGAGGTGTTCAAACTAACTGAACATGTCTGCATTTCATCACCTTCTAACCCATCGACGATGCTTGCGCTATTTGTGACTCCATAATTGTAATCCATTTATGTAGATACCCGTGTGTTATATAAACTATCCACCTGATGATGAAATATTCAGCGTCTTAACTATACATGCAGTTGATTATAATAGACTTAACTTTCATTATTTTAAATGAAAAAATTAATGTGCAAGATAACTAAAGTTTAATTATTTAAAATCAAAATAACTCAATATTTATATCTGCAATAACAATTAAACAATGTCTAAAGTAGGGTTTACAATACTAATAGCATAAAATTTTGATTTGTAATTGCACTAGCAAGCAAACTAATACACCATGGTTTTAGAATACTTTGACCAAAATGATGATACTTTTAAAACAAATACTATGAATAATTAGTTAAAAATGGTTCATACATATTTCTAGGTGTAACAAATAAATATACTATATTGTAAATACCTCACTTGTGCTTTGTAAGCATTAGCTATTTGGATCCACTGAAGTTGATAAGTCTTCCGAGTCAATTTATTCTTCAGATGGTTTGTAATTTGTACTATGATAGAGGGACCTTTACAAATATTATAGCTGAAGATAACCATACAGAGGAAAGAGGGGAAATTTGGTGATGCATTAATGATTGTTGTTGGTAATACACCAAACCTTAAGTTGCTCTCACATTTATTACAAAATTTTCTAGTGACCATTTATCACGTGGTTCAATACAATTGAACATTAACATGCTCTAGTAATTAAATGTTATTCTTCACTTAAGGCAGGTGAGGTACATGTATCAAAGACACCCCGTATCCATAAGCAGGCTCCCCATGTCATATCCAGGGTACCTATTGAAATCAATCGAAAGGGACTTTTAACGTATTACATATTGTTCAACCCGTGTAATGTACGGGATATCCCGTGGTAAGAAACGGGGTTAACTCGATATTTTTCTCAACCACTTGTCCCATATACATACGCGGGGCACCCTAAGTGGAAGGGGGGGTACTGCTCAGTGTAAGCGAGCAAATTCACCCGTGTAACGTACGGGCTACCCCGGTGTACGGAACGAGGTTTAAATCTTTATCTATATTTGTCTCTATCATGTGTCCCGTATATCTACGCGTGGACCCCGACCAATTTAACGGAGCAATTACAAAACCATTTAAATTGGGATACTAAGTGGAATGGGGCCCTCTTACACGAACACGGGGTAGGAAAGTATAAAAAATTAGGGCTTATGGTGCATTCTGGGAGGGAAAAGAAAGGGCAAAGACATTTGACGGTTGGTTTATCTTCCAACCGCCGACGACAGGAACCAATAAACTTTTCGTTTCCTTCATCTCCTTAACAAAAATTTCGTAGTGGAACCGTTTGGACTCGAAAATTTGAACAACCATGGAATAGGGATTGTTATTGAGGAGAACAATGGGGAGGGTGAAGCAAACAGTTGGCAAAGTCAAGGCGAAGCAACCGCAGTAAAAGCGGCAAAGAACAAGCACCTCCGGCAAGACTGTTGGAGAAGCTGAAACGTCAATCCAACCACCGGTGGCAGCATAGAACCTAACAATAAGGGCACGAGGTGACCTGGGGGCTCAACTGTGGACGAGGTAACATCAATTTACAAGTGGACATTCTTTAATTTGTCGATTTTCTTAAGTTAGTGTAAATTTTGTTTGGTTGGTGAGAAAACATGTTGAAAATAAATAAAATGTGTTGGGATTGTCCTGGCCTTGGTCCGTGTATAACATGGGTCACCCCCACCTTTCAGACGGTGTTGTTGGGATGGAGCCGTCAGGGTATCTGCCTGTTATCCCTACAGGTATTCGCGGGGACCCCAGGGTTTTCTTGGAATAACATATAAAAAACTATACAAGGTGTGCTTTTTCCCGTGTGAAACACGGGAAGACCCGGTATATAACACGGGGTAAGTTGGGGTGAGTCTTTTTAGGTATTTACATGTTAACCCGTTAACATAATGCGGGAACCCTGTTTGTACAATGGAGTAACATCAAAAACCATAAAATAGACTAATTTCACCGTGTTGTACACGGGCCGACCAGCTGTGTAACATGGGAAAAATGAGGTGCGTCATTTGGGGTCTCTACAATTTGTCCCGAATATATAACGCGGGGACCCCGTGTTACTCGCAGGGTGAAATATATAATAATTGAAGTACCTGTTTTTCCCGTGTGTAACACGGGGTAACACAGGGTATGTTAGGATGTCGAGATGGGATCTCTGCCATTACTCCCGTAACTTTATGTGGGGGCCCCGGGGTCACATCGGACTTCGTTTCTCATTGTATTATTATTGATGTACCCCGTCATACACACGAGGTACCCTGAAATATACCACGGGGTCAATTGTAAATGAGTCATTTGGGAGGCCTACGGATTTTGTTTCTCATTTCTGTCGTGCCAAAAATTATCTTTTACGTGCATACATATTGTTTAAGATTTAAATATGTTGACAGTGAGGCTGCGTGTTTATGTACGTTTGCCATTAAACGTTGTTGTTTTAACAGGATAACCCATTTGTTCAAAGGCGTATTTTTAATGATAGCGAGGTCTGGGCACAAAATTTGTCATCATATGCGCTGACGTTCCAGGCTATTGAAAAGATAAAGAGCAAGCTTACAGTTGTGCAGCTGCAAGAGTTTGCCAAAACGTGTTTCGGCCACTTCATTGATATGCAGAAAATCGTGCACCAAGGCCAATTAATACACCACTTAGGGCTGAAAAAAGTGGAGTCAGATGACATGGAGGTACTGGGGTTCAACATAAGCGAAACCGGTGTGTGGTTCGCAGAGAGAGATTTTGCATTAGTCACTAGGTTACGGTGCAGCCCTGACATTGTGGACCACAATGATGGAATACAGACCATCGCAACCCCATTTCAATTATGAGAGAAGTACTTAGACAACTCGAGGTCCATCAAGATTGAGAGATTGCAGAAATGTTTTAAGGCTGCACAGTTTGGTACGGAAACTATGGATGCTATGAAGATGGTGCTACTATATTTACTGAATTGGAGACTTTTAGGTGTGCCACGTAAAACATTAATTTTGCACAAATTTACTATACTCGTTGAAGATTTGGATAAATTCAATAGCTATCCGTGGGGGATATTTCTGTACAATGAGACTGTTAAAGCACTATATGGGTTCTTCACCCGGCCACCACCGGGCGAAATGCAAAATGCATCTGGCAGCCACGACGTAAAAGGATTCCTTCTAGCATTTCAGGTGAAATACTACGACATAGCGTGTTTCAATACGCCCGTATATATAATATACATAAGCATATATATTATATATAAATTGAATCTGGTTTATACTTACCACTATATCTAATGTTGCTGTATATATTTACTTGAAATTTTGACAAATGTTGTAGGTGTGGGCTCATGAGAGTATCCCAAAGCTAAGGGATGATGGTATTGCATGTAGGATTTCCCAAGCAGTTCCTCGTCTTTTGGGGTGGAAGGCAAACAGCCACCCGACATACGAAGGCCTTAAATACGCAATATTTGATAAGAAAAATGTAAGGTTCATTTAACACAAAAAATTTGAATGGCCATATAGTGTTCATAAAATCCACATCCATCAACCATGTTAGTATTAATATGTGGTGCAGCTTGAAGTGCATTGGACATTGTGTCCAAGGGATGATGAAATGAGCCAGGCATATATGACTGTATTTGCTAATGGTCATCGCAAATGTAAATGCCGATTTCCACCGATTGTGGAAGAACTTGAGGAGACAACGAAGAAAATGCTGCAGCACCTTCCGTGCATGCAGCCAGTGTGCAACCACGCCCATCTACAGACGACTGCAGTGACAACATGGTAATTCTTGGCAAACCCTAAACACAAAATAAATTTTAATGGTGATTTATAGCAGCTGATGGGTGAGTTGAAATATTTACATTTTGCGGTGGTCATGTGGCAAATGTAAACAATCCTTGCACGACTTGACATGGTGGATCAAAATGTTGACCTTATTGACGGCCACCAATCAGCGATTGAACAGCGTCAAGATGTATTCAATAGCCGCATTGAGGCAATGCAGGGCTAGATGAAAGACATAAATAGTAAGCTTAATGCTATACTTGAAAAACTAAGCGGTCATGTAATTTTTCCTAAAAATGTTTACGCTTCGAGTATTAACATAAAAGTTGATAACAGTGCAATTAGTATGCATAAGCAGAAAGAATGCATGCCATATCAGATTTAGACAACCCATGATGTCGAGGACTTGGGGCAGTTTATGGAGCCCATAAATCGAGCAAGACGCGAATACAAACCATCTAAAGTTACAAAGAGTCCATGGGTGGACCCAGGGGCACATTGGAAAGCAACTAAGGAACGGAACCCGATGTCCAAGCCTACAGACAAGAGCTCGTTGCCTTCCGTGATTGGTACTTGACGAGCAAGCCGACGACAACAGCTGATATAGAATATGGTAATGTCCCATGGACGTTCTTTGATGGAATTTTACGGCTTGAAGGTTCGCTTTAACCATTTTTTCCATTGTTAATACATTATATTTAACATAATTGGTAAAAGTGGTTAATTTAAATTCTCAACGTTTTTGATGTAACTGTGGATGTGCAGCACATTGACACATGCCTATTCCACATCAGAATGAGAATGTATATGGCCCCAGAGGCATTTTCAGAGCGTTGTGCAATTTTGGATTGCATGTTGTGGGTGAGTTGTGTACTGTCCACGTGTCTTATGAAATTAGTGTCAAAAAAACCATCGTACAATCCTACTAATCATATTTTGACATCTATTTGCAGCAAGCTATGTTGATACACCACAAAGATAAAATTGATTCACTGTTGGAGATTAAGGCTGCCAACATATTTTGCCAGGCATTCAAGGGTGAATATCCTATATACGGTCGATTGTGGTGGACATGTGACTATGTAAGAATTTTTTATATTTTATTAATTGATACCGTTAGAAACTCATAGCTATCCCTGTGGCATGCACATTGTGTTAACTAACATGAAAACCAAAATTGTAGTTGCCAATGCAGGTTAACAATGGCAACAAACACTGGCTCGTTGCATATGTCGACATAACTAAGAAGCATGTAGACCTGTATGATCCATCAATGACCAGTACAACATCTCATTTTCAGGAGGAAAATGCCACATGCATATGCCATTTGATACCAAAAATAGTGCATGTTTTTGAAATTTACAAACACCGACGGGAAATCACAGACAGTTTAGAGCCGTATACGATTAGAATGATGGATGACACATTTGCCCAACAATCAGTGAGGTACGTTGAACGTGGGTTGTTATTTAAAATCGTACTGTACAAGTCTTCATGGTCTGTATCTCACGTATGTTTGTTAAACTTGTTTGTGACATAATAAATATGTTGATTTCATGTAGTGGGGATTGTGGGATGTTCGCTTTGAGATGGATTGAAAACAAATCCGGTGGACTACCAATCAATATTGTGGAAAAAAATATTACTGCCATGAGAAAAAAATATGCAGTAGGGTTGCTCCACCAAAACTTTAAGATGTAATGTATGACAAGTATGCAACATTTTAATATTGTTGTATATTGTAATATAACATGGTTGTATGTTTAATTTTAATATTTAGTTAATTTTAAACAGTGCTACCTATTTGTACATAATATATGCATATCGAGTTTATAATTATATACCAAAAAATCAATTTTTCTTTACCATATAAATGGTAGAAATTCAAATTCAATGAAATCGTGTCCCAAATGACTACGAATTATGTATCCAAAAATCAAATATTACCTTTGAACTTCAAATATATTAAATCAAATATATTATAAATATGCAGCGAAAAATTTAATGCTACAATTAATTATGCAACCCTAAACAAAAAAGTCAACATTCTCTTCAATTTATTTTACTAACATTGAGAACAAATAAGACCAAAACCAACAAATATAACATCGTCCTTAATGAACAATATAGATAATATTGATTCTAGCATTTATCTGTGCCAAAGTTAGTCCCTTAAAAATGTTCCTAGTTGCCACCAACCATATAAAATTTATTCTATATTTTTTGTATTTAAATATTGTGATACAGTGGAAAAATATGTGAGTACAATGATAATAAAATGAAGTATCATCAAATCATAATGATTAATATAATTCATAACAAAGTACCATAGTCAATTATGTCCATTTTGAAGTATTGTGAACCATCAAGAATTACATTGGATTATAATAGAGTATTATTTATCCATGTCAGCGTAATATTTTACCACTTTGAGTATTATTGACTATAATGAGATACAAAACTATCCATAATACAGTAATATTATCCATATATAAGTATTATTTTTCTTATCGAGTACGACTGGCCATTATGGAAAATAATAGTCCTCATAAAGTCATGTCAAACCATATTAGAGTACTATTACAAATTGGACCATAATAGAGTAAACATATAACTATAATGCAGTATATATTACCAAAATAAAGTATTATTATTCATATCAAAGTAATGTTGACTTTTATTTTTTCATTGTCTATAATATGTCACATTATACCATAATGAGATAATTAAATACCATAATAAAGTACTATTATCCCTATAGAAGTGACATCGTCTTTTATTGAGTAATATTGGTCATATTTGATCATATTTATCCATTTTACAGTAACTTTAATCCATAATGAAGTAATGTTGACTTTATTTTTCACTTTTGTCATAATATGTCACATTTGACCATAAAGAGATAACAGAATACCATAGTGGTGTATTATTGTCCGTAGAGAAGTGACATTATTCATTGATGAGTAATATTAGCCAAAATAAGTCATATTTATCCATTTACTAGTACATTTAATCCATTATGAAATAATTATGAAATAATGTTGTACATGTATTTATTTTTTAAATAAAATTTTAATGTATATTTTCATTACTACCCCGCGTCATGTAGTCAAGGGACCCCAAATCTAGATGAGTGGTATTGTTTTTTTTTTTTTCTCAAAAAAAGTCAATTTTTTAGCTTTTCATCCATTGATTTTTCATAAAATTAAAAAAATATTACCTCAAAATTTACGAAATCATATTTCATTTTTCTACAAAATTGTTAATTCTTTCCACTTTTTTTTTTTCTTTAAAACCGGCAACCGATTTTATTTTTTTAATTATTTTTGCACATGTCATATGTCACTCAGTAGCATAGATCTCTTCCCTTCAATTTTGTTTTTTTTTTTAGAGTTTTGACTCTAGTTTTCTCCGCAGTTACAACCTGTTTACCAACTGATATTGTCAAATGGTAATTTGCCACAAATTTATTTGTACAAAACAAAAAATCCAATAGTGAAAAAAATCTTTTCTCTGCACTATGCATAACGCCAAGTTTTCTTTTTCTTTTTCAAATTCGTCTAAAATATTTCAACGGAAAATATTTGAATCCAAATTTTCTGTTTTCATTTTCTGTCCTCATCCATGTTCACCATTAATGCAATGCCACAACAATATTAATAAAACAATAATAAACTAAGTGAAAAAAATAATTAATTGGGACAGCGATTGATGGAACTGAAATTGAAACAGTAAAATATAAACAGAATATCTTCATTTATCCGTCTGCAATGGAGTGAAAGTTTTAGGATGATATTTGAGTAATTAATTAATCCAAATTTAGCGAAAATATATTTTTATATTCAAGATTAATTAGTAAACAGAGGATTTTCATTCATCCATTGAATAATTAATTAATCCAAATTTAGTGAAAATATAATTTTATTCAAGATTAATTAGGTCTGGCGTACTATAATTTCAATAAGGCGACAGCATTTTTATATATTTTGGTGGGCTTGACCCAATCCATCAAAACATTATGGTTTTGGTTAGAGAACCCGAAGAGATGCATGAATGCACCAATAGAAAAAAGGTTATACACGACAAAAAGACGAAATACAACGATATCGCCTCATTCATTTAATAAAATAAAAATTATTACTAAATATAAATTTTTCATAAATTTAAAAATATAATTTTCAAAAATAAATTATAAAATTTTAAATTTGCTACTAATAACATATTTTATAATTTTTATTTTAATAAAATAAAAATATTATTATTTTAGAATATATATATATATATATTACAACGGATTAATATGTAGAGTAAAATAAATACAGCAGCCAACTTGACCTGTTCTATTTAAATTATTTTGGTACGATGAACCATCGCATTAGTGCATTGTATATCAATTTTACAAATACGATAAGCCAATATAGCCTTTCGTATTTGTCCATGTGTTGCCAAATGGCATGCGGTTATCTTTAATACGAGGGACCATTTTGTTGAGCCGTCCAATGAGGAGCCTGCTAATGATGTCCTAAATACTTCTTGGCCTTGCTTTCTGATGAAGACCGATTATTTTGGTGCGGTTATAGTGTTAGGCGTTTTTTAGTTGGAAATTGCTACGATATCAACTGTACTATTGTTTTTTTTTTTTTTTTTCTAGGATTTGGGTTAAGCTGTGGAAAATTAGAATTCATGATCATCTGAAGGTTTTCATTTAGCGAGCTTTGGCGAATGTCTTACCAACTAAGGAAAATTTGAACAGCACCTGTGAGATGTGTGACAACGTAACAAAAATTATCTTTCATATTTTCAAGAGTGAACATTTTTGAATATTAAATCTAAGTTGGCTGAGAACGAGTGAAAACTGATTTGGAATGCTCATACGTCAAATTTGCTTGCTGATTCTCTAACTAAATTATACTTTATTGAATCACCATTGATTCTAAATATTTAAACTGATAAATTGTAAGTCATTATCTTTTTTATATTTTATCTTTTACATTTCCTCTCACATGTAGTCCGTTTGGATCTTTACATATGCATTTTATATTTTTATTTTTAAATGAAGCTATTAAGTTTCAAACATATGATCACTAAGTTTTTCGACTCTGATACCATATTGAATCACCATTGATCTTAAAAATTTAAACTGATAAAAATAGATCATCATTTATTTTATATTTTATGCTTCCTCGCATAATTTGTTATTTTCTTCTTTTATTAATCTAGAATGTCTCCAAGTTTGCATATGTATTTATGTTTCTGAGATTGTTTTAGACAATCCTTTGTTATAAGTCCCTCAGTTTTGAGGACTATTTTTCTTGCTCCATAGCAAGTCTTCTTTTACCAAAAAAGAATAAAAACTTCAATACATATGGCAGCTGGGTCTTCAATAAGTAAACCATCCTGAAAAAACAGAAAACATTTATTAGCATATCAAGAGAACAACCTAATATTAGGGAGATAAAAATATTTTCACTAGTAAATTAAACAAATATTTAGATGCTTAATTTTCCGTCCATTATCCCTTGCTATTTGGATCTTTTTTACTTTTTTACTTTTGTGCTTTTGATTTTTGGGGTTCTGTATTGGCATTCAAATTGATCGTGTATTTATTAATCAAACAAGCTTAGAACTACGTACATGTCCTTTAAAAGCTTTTTAATATATTGATATTTTTTTTTTTCTCTATTCTGGTCCCGCATTATATATTCATTCTATAGAAGAAGCTAGCATATGACTTGCTGCACAGGCTTAGAGCTAGGTTATCATAAATTCATAATATGCCTCCTCTTTTGTGCACTAATAGTTAGAATACAACACTTAATTTATAGGAATATTTTTAACTTTGCTTCTAAGATATCTCCTTTGGGTTCGATGCCTTGCATTTTCAATACAATCCAAAGGATTCGATATGCCTTAAATTTTCAGTACAACCCAAGGATTCGATACCTTTTGTTTTTTGGCTTTACATTTGATACCTTAAATAATAAGGTGCTTTAACTTTAAAAAATGTTCTTAGTTACTTTTTTAAATGTCTCTTATAAATTATAATAACACAAATGCTAAACTCAATAAATTTAATTACCAAATGTTTAAACATAAAAATAATACGGTAGTATGTTATTTGTTAATAAATTCACTAAGCATTTTTAAATTGATAACCGCCAATCTAAAAATTGATCAATATTCTCTTTTTTTTTTAAAAAATATATATATATATATATATATTATATATATTACAAGACCTCTGAAACCGCCACTCTTCCCTTCTTAGTAAGCAATAGCAAAGCACTAAATTCTCCATCAAAATTCACAACCATGGCTTCAGTAAAAGAGACGCTAGGCGACCTCAACAGGGACTCGTTTGTGAGCCTCCTTTCGAAGCTCATCGGAGAGTCGAAGTTCGTTCAGAACAACCCACCGGAACTCATTCCCGAAGAGGACCGAGTCGTGAAGCACATCCTCGATTCTCTCCTCCCCTACAGCACCACCACCGGTGGTGGGCCCCTCCTTATCAACCATGTCTCTTACTTCCCTGGTAGAGGAAACGTCGTCGTTGAGTACCCTGGAACGGTGCCGGGAAAGATCTTGTCTTTTGTGGGTTGTCATATGGACGTTGTCACTGCAAATCCTAATGATTGGGTTTGCTTCTTCTACGTTCTTTTTTTTTCCCCTCTTGTTGATGTGATTTCTTTCATGGGTTTTGGTTCGAATTGGCTCTAGAACGTTAAAGTTTGCAACTTTTTGCTTATCTGGGTTGAGTTTTGGGCTTCAGCAAATTATGTTTCTTCACCTTTTTAAGAGCTTTTCTCTGTTTTCAATTTCTATTTAATACGATTTGGGTTCTGTGCCCATTTTTTTTTTATTTCTCTCTTTATGAAATTGTTATTATGGGGTTTGCAATTGCATTCAATATTTTTCTTTGAGTTTTGAGAATTGCCTGTTTCAGGTCGTTTGTATAAACAATTTGGGTTGTTGTTGGTATTTAGTGGCTTATTCAAACTAAATCGTAGATTCTTCTGTGATTTTCTCTACAATGTGGAATTTTTATCAGTTCTCTCATTCAGTTCGAGTTTCAACTCATTAATTTAGCTTTATCTTTTTATTTATTAGCCATATTGAGCCTGAGGCGCGTCAGTAGTTAATCGTTCAACTTCTGTATATTTCTCCTTAGTAATTGCACTGAATTTTCTTTTTCTTGATGTTTTGCGGTGTCTTGTCTCAGATTGATTGGGTGGTTTGCTTAATTCTAACAATTGTGTTTTTGTTGACTTTTTTATTTGTTGAAATTCAATTATTTTTCTTTCTTCTGATTTAAATTTTCTAGAATGTAATCATGTTACAGTAACATTTGACCTATTTTTAGCCAATCATATGATGAATATGGCTTCAAACTTTGAAGCACCAGACAGCTGTAAGGTTTTGAAAATTCTAATTGCAAGGCCTGTTCAAATTTACTAGTGTTTTTTTTTTTTTTCTTTTCATTTTGAACATCTCATATGCATGATACAGTAGTTTACTTGTGTAAGGAATGATGGATCACTAGTATACTACTGATTAGATGACTACCATGATCGTTATGCATTAAATGATTATTGCATTTTTTGCAGGAATTCGATCCTTTCTCATTGAGCATTGATGGCGATAAACTTCGTGGCCGTGGAACTACTGATTGCTTGGGCCATGTTGCACTCGTTACTGAGCTCATGAAGAAGCTAGGGGAAACAAAGCCAAAATTGAAGTCGACTGTGGTTGCAGTATTTATAGCAAATGAAGAGAACTCTGCCATCTCAGGGGTTGGTGTGGATGCACTAGTAAAAGATGGACTACTCAATAAACTAAAGGATGGTCCTTTGTAAGTAATTGATTTTTTTCAAAGACCAAGACATGAACAAAAGTAACTTATTTTATGATTCTTGGGTCATCAACACAGATTTTGGATTGACACAGCTGATAAACAGCCTTGCATTGGTACTGGTGGTATGATACCTTGGAAGCTTAAAGTGACTGGGAAGCTTTTTCATAGTGGTTTAGCACATAAGGTATTACATTACTGTATAGGTTAGCACCGTCTAACAATTTTTGGCACTCATGGTTATACTAGAGGAAATTAATAGTTACATTATTTACAATGCGTAATTTGAAAAAATTGTTAGACTGGTTATAATGTTGTGGTTTTTTTCTCTTTCATTATGAGTGGGTAAGAGAAAAGAAAAGGATAATTTAGAAAAAAGAAATGCCTTTCTTTATTTCTTTCAGGTACTTAGATAAAAATAAGTTAGATGGGGATAAATTTCCCTTTCATGGACAGCTGTACATCTATTTTGGCAAATTCTATGATTGACCCGAGTCCAATGTCACAAGTTATGCGGTCTTATGGGTTAGGGCAGTTAGTTAAACTGAACTAGGTTAAGTGCCATCACCAATGTAATATCAAATGGGCAGTGAGAGAAGGAAAGATAATTCTGGCCCTTTGTAATGCTTAGTGCAAAATAGGTTCGGGGTACCTCTCCTATGACCTGACCTAAGTGTTATGGTTCAACTTAGAGATGGTTGGACAAATCAAAATAACTATTAGAGACAGTAGAAAATCAGTATTGAGGAAGTGGGATGAGGAACGATGGTTCTTGAGTGTTATATTGGCCTGGCATTTATTTTGATGATGAGGCATCAATTTCATGAACTTCAAGCATTTGGAGCACTTGAAAATTGAGAACAAATATGCAATGTAAGAATGTTCATTGTTCTGAACTGTTGAATCGAGCACTTGAAAACTGAGAACAAATATGCAATGTAAGAATGTTCATTGTTCTGAACTGTTGAATCCAAATTCATTGTTCTGAACTGTTGAATCCAAACTACTTCAAAGAAAGATGTCATCTTAAGAACGGAAACTATATATCTAGTTTCCATTTATATTCTATTGAGGTTCTTGTTAAATATTTGCAGGCTATCAACCCTCTAGAGCTAGCCATGGAAGCACTCAAAGAGATCCAGTTGCGCTTTTATAGAGACTTCCCTCCCCATCCTAAGGAGCATGTGTATGGATTTGCAACACCATCAACAATGAAACCAACTCAATGGATTTGTAAGTTTAGGTTATGATAAAGAAAATTGTTAGAAGGAAAGGAAATATGTTTTCTTTATTTAAGATCGTCCCTTTTATTGCAGACCCAGGTGGTGGGATCAATCAAATTCCAGCTGAATGTACAGTTTCAGGAGATGTCAGGTTATAATCTTCTCAGTGTTTTTTACGCAGATGCATAATGTAAGCAGTGGATTATTGAGGCTATCTGTACTTTAATTTCTCTTCTAAAGTTTAAATTTCCTTTTCTTTTGTAGGCTAACTCCCTTCTACAAGTAAGCAACCTGCTCTGTTTTCTGTTGCAAACTTTCATCAATTTGAAGTTGATTTGGAGATATTAACTAAGCATCATTTCTGATTTCCATTACTCTGTCTCTGATGATATGTTCTAGTGTTAAGGATCTCATAAAAAAGTTACAAGAATATGTGGATGATATTAATGAGAACATAGAAAAGCTAGAGACACGGGGTCCAGTTTCGAAGTATGTACTACCAGATGAAAACCTAAGGGGAAGGTGTGTCTTTCTCTCTCTCTCTCTCTCTCTCTCAATCCTTCCTGCATTTTGCATGCAAATGTTGTCTCATTTACTATAGATAATTTCATAAACCAAAAAAGTTTATAGAAAGAATATCATGGTGGCATTACCCCTGTGCAGCAGCTGAGTACATGAAGTTAGAAACATCATGAGAGAGTACATAACATAAGTATATTAACCAGTGTCTTCAGTCTTTTGAAAAAAGACCTATGCCCTAGCAATATTCAATATATACCCAAATTCAAATTCTTTTTTTATCTGGAAAATATTGACAAAGTATTTGATGTATAACTGGAGTATCTAAGTAGATCAAGTTTTTAGATAATCCCTTACAGAAGTATTCATGCTAAATGAATTATGCTGAAACTTCTGAAAACTCCTGAGCCTTCACCAATGACCACATAACTCAAAATTCATCTATTACAGGAAAATAACTTGGATTATGTCCTGGACGGTTGAATTTCCCTAATATTCTATAGTAACTGTATCAATGTTTGGTTCATGGCATTGCATACACATCAATAATGTGCATAATTCCTCTCAGATTTTATAGCTTTTACTTTTTGAGATGGTGTTCTATATTTTTTTATCCTTGTAATTTGTTTAGAATATCAGCCTTCGTATCAAGTCTAATTAAGTGATTCCATTCTTTTTGATCAACAGTCACCACTTTAGTCCTTAAAACGACATTTTAGTTGCCTGCTTTATAATTGTCCTCCATGTTACAGTTTTTTTGAAGAGATTACTTTAAGCATGGTAATCTGAAAAACTGTTTCGTGATCTTTAATGTTTTCAGCCTTACAATAAGCTTTGATGAGGCAATGTCTGGAGTTGCTTGTGATCTCAACTCTCGTGGATTTCATGTACTGTGTAAAGCAACCGAAGAGGTAGTTGGGCATGTAAAGCCATACTCGATTACCGGAAGTTTGCCACTCATTCGAGAATTGCAGGTAAGATATTTACATTTGTCACTTGTAGACTCTTTTTTCCTTCTTATGTAATCACTCATTATTCTTTTTACCTATTGTGTGGCAGGAAGAAGGTTTTGATGTTCAAACTTCAGGTTATGGTATGACACTATTACCATTTCTATCTTAATATGCCTTTCTTTTTAACTCACTATACCTGCAGAAAGTAGGAGAACTGACAATGAAATGGAGTCTTTCTTTTGGTTTGGCTAATTTTAATTTTTGTTGATAGAATGCTTGAGTGGTTGCTGAAGGTAAAACTGCTGACACTACGTAGTCGATGTCATGAATTTTTTTGTTTACTTTGACTTGGTTACATTGGTGCCACCTTCCTAACTCTTAATTCCAATTCCATCTGATCTCTAATTGAGTTCTTGTAAGCACTCCTTTCCCAAGCACATCCTCTAGCCATTTCCTGCAGACATTTTACATAATTGATATTTGATTGTAAAAGTACTCTATTTGTTGCAGCTAAGATGCATTGCTTCACAAAGTGGTTTGTTTAATTTTTTTAAGCCTGTATTAGCTATAATCGGATATTTACTTGGAGTTAAAACAGTCAACTAAGATTGTCTCTGTTGCTGAAAAAGTGCCCACTGGTTGAAGATTAATTTTTTTATTTTAAGGAATCCCATAGCCAAATATAATTACTATTAGGACATTTAGTTATTTTAGATTTATTTGATTAATGATGTGAATTCGTTATTAAATGTATATTTGGTTCAGAAAAGATTTTATTTTTTCCAATTTTATTGAATGATAGCTTTCATGTTGATTACAGTGCTCTTAGATAAGTCATATAAGATGATTTCTGATTCATTCACTTTATGTACAATATGTAGGGTTGATGGCCACATACCATGCGAAGAATGAGTACTGCCTTTTTACTGATATGGCGCAAGGCTACCTTGTCTTTGTCAGCATTATCTCTCAATTAGAAGATTAGACGAATGGAAAGCATTTCGCTAATAGTACTACCAAATCCAATCAATGGGAACAATAAGGTACAATTTCCGGCATACATGGTCAAATAATGGTTATAAACTCAGGCTAATTTAAAGGGTTATGCAGTGTAATTTTCAGTTTTCAATTACAGTGTCCCCAGCGTCTTCACGCTTGCATATAAATATACCTGTGATTTGGCTTCTCTAGTTTTGAACTCTTCTTATGCTACATCTGGTGGTGCAGTCCATGTGAAAGAAAGGTTTTTATAGACACTGAGATAAAACAAAGTTTACTTCTTGGGAAAATACATATGGTCTGCAACTCTCTTTTCTCCCAAACATGCTAAAACCAATCAAAATATAGCAAATATAAAGAAGTATTTGAAGTCCAGCTTTTGCTAAAAGGACTTGGCTGGATGGAATTATTACCCTAATTATCATTAATTTATTAATAAACAATTTTTTTTTAAATAAACAAATAATAAGTTGAACTTTGTGTCCAAATCTGACTTCATCTTACTTTTAAGGGTCCTTCCAATCAAGTAATGATAAATAACTAACAATTTTATCTCCAAAACCTTCTCTCAAGTTGATTTATTCATATCCCTTTGGGACAATCTAGTAGTAAAGTCATTGTTTCTTTTGACAGTGATCTTGATGATTTTATTCGATTAACAGCTAAAAAGAAAGAAAAAAATAAATAAAACGAAAACAAACAAACAAAAAAGTTCTATCTTGTACACTTGCACCAAATATGAGAGATTTCAGCACAATGTTAACTTTCGTTTGCCCACAAGATTTTACTTGAGAATAATTAGATAGCCAAAAATGTTACAAGTTCCTCCAACTCATTTGGCTTCTAAGCTAAATACGACGTCTCTCTTATGCCAATAACTAAAATAACTTCAATCTGCATTTGACTTGTATCCTGAAAATAATTATCATTGATTTTGAATAAATTTATTTTAAAAAAACATAAAAAAAATATTATAAAATGCAGATTTTTATTTTTCCCAATTTAAAAAAAAAAAAAAAAAAAAAAANAAAAAAAAAAAAAAAAAAAAAAACCAATACATTTTAGATTTTGTTCTTTCATACTTTTGCGGCTGGAAGGGTTACAAAATAATTGTACGAGAAAACAGTAATAAGCCATTGTGCTAACCAACCAAATATATGTCAATAAAAGAAACTGTTTTCAGGTTACTGATTTATATCCTGAGCGTCTGCATATTTTTCCAACACATCAAGGAGCAGAGTAGAGAAACAGAGTGATCCCATAATAATAATAATAATGGCATAGGACAGAACAAAATAATGTCCTAAAACAACATGGAGAACATCATGAAACTCGAATTTGCTCTAAGACTACAGTTATATACACAGAAGCTGAGCATGCATTAAAAATTGATTTAAACAACTATATGGTGGTGAAGCGCATTGTTACATTGATATATATTATGTATTTGTATACATTTTGTGTTGTAGAGCTGTCCTGTGATGCATAATTTGATTCTCCTACATAATTTACAAATTTCCTCTATATATGGCTATTCTAAAATATTGTGGAGATGATTTTCAAAATTTATTTGAATTTTTTCCTTCTAATTTGAGCTGTTGAATTCTCTGACGTAGTCTTCTCCGGTGATCATGTATTTTCCAAAGGCCATGACCCAATATGACAGCAGAGTATATGCCATGTGTGATTATGGGTGCAAGGATATTATTTGTCTGTAACAATTAGGTTATCAAATCAAAATAAATTCAGGGTTTGTTTAAAACTCAAAGCTGCTATGAAACATTTTGAAACAACAAAAGAATCAAATAAAAATTACCTGGATCCATTCAAAACCAAGGTAGAGGGCCAGAAGTCCTTCAAGTAAGGGAGAATAGATCTTCTTCATTTGCCTTCTCTCATACCAAGCTGCAGAATTTCACAGGTATGAGATGATGGCTTAAAAATTTAGCTAATAATATGATTACAGGAAGATATGATTTTTCCACTCTCCTTGGCAGCAATTCCAACGAGTTAGTTTTACACCCGTATGGAAGTGATTTTGAAATACCTAAACTCGCTTCTAAAAAGGTAAAAGTGTCTCTTATCGTGATTGGCAAAAACACATGAAAATGCTTTTTTGGTGATTTTGTTGACTTATTAGTGATTTTGGAAGATGCGCCAGACAGCTCTTTGGAAATGGAATCATTCCAAAACGGGCTCAGGAATGAAAGCAATCCAACAAATCACATGGAAATGAGGAGTATTAATCAACTCAATGTCTTATTTGCCAAGTAATTATGAAAAAAATAACTATACTCAAATTCAAACTAGCAGCAACTAAACATTTTGTGCAAGGGTATGAAGATAAACCTGCAAAAAGTTTTTTTAGGTCTTCACGTCCAGAACGAGATGGTAAAACTGGTGCAACTACATAAGCAGGATCTGTAAAAAGATAAGACCGAGATAAGCATGGTAAACCATACTTGCAAAGTAGAATATTCATTAACATAAATAAGAATTTCTTAAACTGGTCCAACCTTTTGGAGATGCAGCTATATAGTACAAGGAACCAGTTAGAGCAGCTGTTATAACTGCTGCAAAGGCTTGAGCAAAAGGGACAAATGGGGGGAGAACTCCAGCCTACAATTTCAGAAACAAAGCGAACTTAGTGATCTGAAACTTTTCATTGCTATAATAACAGGAAAATTAAAAATTAAAGAAAAGGTATATACTAGAGATGTCATTCCTCGAGCATCTGCCACTAGATCTGTGCCTCTCAGACAGATATCAGCCAACGCCCCCTATAACGTGGAAAATAAGAAAATATAAGTTATTTAATTGATTAAGGGAGTGAAAATGGTATTACAAACCTGGCATAAAGTCATTTATGGACGTAGAGAGGCATATCCTTTATATACGTATCCCAAAATCTTTTATCATAAAAAAAAATGAAAATATTTTCTTATTGATTACAACTGTGTGTGTGGTTCAACTTCTACTGTAAGAAATAGGATTTTATGAGATTCACAATGACAAATATGCATATAACTTTACAATGAAAAGTATCCTCGTTCACTTTATTATCGTTAACTAAAGGTAAATCTTCAATAGGCCCCAATAGCATACCTGAACCGCAGCCCTATAGAAAAGCTCTTCTCCCACAGAGCTGGCAGCAACAATAAGTATAAACTGCAAAGTTAAAGTACCAACATCTGAATTGATTTTTGTTTTCTCCAGAAAGAAACCACAAAAGTCTAAAAGTTTAAAAACATTTACCTGCCACGGAGACATTCCATAAAAGAAGCTCCGTAGCTCCTCATCCTCTACATCTCTGATGGCACGGGCATGAGGAGATAACTTTACAACTTCATCCTATAACCATTTTAAGTTACAAAAAAGACAGCATGAGTGAAATGTTAAATAGAAGAGCCCACTTTGAAGATTCGGAAGCAACTAATCAACTTACATCTAGTATAAACAAAAGTGCCATAATTGGGGGAGCAGCATATCCAAGCCCTTCTAAAATGGCATCTAACGATGGATTAAAACCTCCCGTATAATCAATTCCAGATATTGAGCAAATAAATCTTCCTGCTAGAGCCATTGCACCATATATACCTGATTGTGCATTTAAACAAAAGAATGAGTCGCACATACAAGCCTTAAGAAGGAACATACAAATATCACTTTGCTTAGCTGCTTCTTCTCCACAAGAGAAGAAAAGGAACAGAGCGCATAAAATGAAAGCCTAATCCTACAGATTCCAGAATTTCTTCCCTAGTCCTTTGAAAAAGAAAAAAACATATGACAAATTAAGATAACTGCAAGAAGATGATGAAATGAATTTTACTGTGCATCCTTGTTGTATCCTACACATAAAATTCTTAATGAAACTGCACATACACACTTAATTAATAAGAAACAAAAAGCAGAGAAAGTAATGGAAAATGGAGATTTTTCTATCAAATTATTTAAATCTTCCAATTGGTGGACTTGATACTTGCAAGTCCACTGAATATTAAGTAAAACAGAGGCTGGATTTATTTAGATACATGGCATGAAAACTTTTCTCCAACTATCTCAATTAACAAAACAACATATTCTAAAACCTGAAGCAAATATAATCCCATCAACAAAATCCCGTTTTCTAGAGATAATCAAGTGTCACCAATGCAACCTCTTTTTCCTATCAATCCGTAAATATGTCACGCATAAGCAATCCAAAAAACTTAGTGACTAAGAATTCGACACCACCCAACAGGAGTATGAAATAATGTTGCAGTCCACAGAAGTTGCTAGAAATGTTTTCAGAAACCGTGAAGCAGAGATTTCAAAAAACAAATTATTGCTTCTAGATTCCAAAAGATTACTAAATTTGAAAGAAAAAAAAATTAAATCAAAGAATGAGTGAGAAGCAGAGAGACAAAGAGAGAGAAAGAGACAGACCAATTCCATAGCTGAGTCTAACTACAGCACCAATCTTATCCCAAACAGGGAAATCAGCGTCGTTAAAAGTATCTAATGTGGTGACCTCCATGGCAGGGCTCGTGAACCCTCTTCGACTTTCTCGCTCTCTTCCTTCCATGCTTTCACTGCTGCTCTGTTTGGACGAAGCTCTAATAGACCGTAACGGAACCCTAACACCATCGGAAATACTCGTCCTCCTCACAAAACGGAAATCGCGGAGCTTTGAGCTCAGACCTACTCTACTGGAAAACGACGGCGTTGAAGAATTCGCAGACATTAACAGAAGCTCCATTATTTTGAATTCAAAGCGAAATCGATATCTTCGAATAAAGTTCAGACCAATAAGTCGGGTTTTTCGGAGGTGGGAGACGGAGTTTTCTTCGTCTCGGTCGTCTTCATTTGAAGCATATCAACGTTTAGCTTTGCTGAGTTTTGTTTTGTTTTTTTTTTTTTTTTTTTCTTGCCTTTTTGAATTTCTTAAGAAAATATTGACCTTTCAGCTTCGTTGGATTTTTGAGATAAGATGGATTTATGACCGTCAGATTTTAGATGGGAGGAGATCTACGGTTAGGGGAGTGGCGAATTAAAACAAAGTGGGACCGGGACTGGGAAATGTTAATATTTTTTTTCCTATTTTTGTTTTTGCTATTTTGGCAGATCAGGTGGCGATATAGCTATGGTGGTATGGGAATATCTGGTCAACCTATGAAAGAAAGACACGTGGAGATAATGCTTGGATATCTCTTTTTTAGTGCATGCATGAGCCACGTCATTTTATTTTTATTATTTATTACATTTTTTTGTTTAGGACGCAGTGTGGGTTTTCTCCTAAAAGGCAAACTATTCTTCTTCTTTTTTGACGAATATAAAAGACTAACTATTCCATTTTAGGAAAATTGGTAGGTTGTGGTATATATATACGTCATTTGGTACTTTTTTTTTTTTTCCAATTTTTTTGGTGAATTTTAGTACATTTCTTAATGGTTGCATAATGGCCACGCTATTTATGATAGTAAAAATAAAAATTACTATTACAATTGCATTACTTCTTTATTATTTGCATTAGCGATATCTAGGGGCTCGTTTGGTACGTTGTATTGTATTTAATTGTATTGTATTATGTTGTGTTGTAATGTATTATATTGTGTTGTAATATATTATATAATGCACTCATGTGTTTGGTGTAAAATTGTATTAAATTGATGTTTGGTACATTTTTAAATTGTATTGGATTATTTTTTTTTTAATTTTAAAAAATTTAACTTTAACTTTTATTAAAGCTTTTAAATTTATATTTTTAACTTTTATAAAAACTTTTAATTTTTAATTTTTTAATTCTTATTTTATTAAAAGTTTTTTTTCCTTAAAAATATATATTTATATTAAAGAAAAATATAATTTTCTTCATAATAACAATTTCATTAATTTTTATTTTTATGCTTACAATATATAAAATATAACAACAATAATAAATACTGGAGGGCCAAAGAAAAAGAATCACACAAACTCAGGATCTGCATGACTTGTATAACTTAATACATACAATTTTTGGTGTATTACTAATACATTAAAACTTGTATTAAAAATGTAAAATTGTATTATTTAATACAATACGTTGTATTCACCAAACACAGTATAACTAGATAATATTTCACTATGCTTCCCTATACAGGATACCAAACAAGCCCTAGTAGTATTAAAAATAAACCATTATATATGAACTCCTATAAAAGGGAAAAATAGTGAGATTAATACACATTTATCCAAGCTGCATTATTTTTTTTTTTATATTAATGGTTATAGAATAAGTATTATATATAAATTTGTATGACGGATATATTTTTAGTTATATGTTTTGTTATATATTTTGGAACCTACATATTTTTATTATTTTTGAACTATGCAAGTGCTATTTCAGAGTTTAAGAAAAATAATGGTTAATTTTGTATATTAATTGTGGTTGAAGACCATTAGTTTACCAATTTTTTAATTCATTTAATATATATTTTTTATATGCATATATATTATAACAAAATTACTCTTAACTCACATAAATAAACAGAAAAGTATATAAATCTAGATATAATTTTATTTGTTTAATTAGTGGGTTTGGGGAAGGATGAGTATAATTCCCATTCAATTTTAGACGTAGAATTTTTCATAAGCATCAGTCTAAATTCTTTACATTTTTACTTTTATTGTAATTTGTAACCCTTTCTTTTTTATTCATAAATTTTATAATATCCTATTTCTATTATAATAAATGGATCAAGAGACTCAAAAAGACACAAACACAAATAGATGAGAAAAAAAAGACGGGGATGGTGGTGGTCGAGTTGTTGTTATCATCACTGGCATAGCCAGCCCATGACCCATCACAAACATTGTAATAAAATCAGTTTCATAAAAAAAATTATAATTCCAAATTGCCCCACTAACAAATTTTTTTGGATCCACCCAAAAATATAAGAAATATAAAATAAAATAAAATAAAAGACATAAAAAGTTTCTTATTTTAATTGTTTAAAATTTGTGTGAAAGGAATCAATTTCAAATTAAACTATGCACGAAATATTTTTAGTTGTTCCGGAAGTAATGAAAATCATATAACAACATTATTTAATATAATCTAGAGTTATTTTATTTTAGATTGTTATAAGACAAGAGATCCGTTCAAACTATAACTTAGGAAATGGGAGCTTGGATTTTGATTGTTAATTTGTGTTTGACTGTTTGAGACTAAACAAATTAAAAGAAAAAAAGAAAAAAGAAAAGAAAGAATCATCAACAAGAGGAGAGAAAAAAATGTCTTGTTCTATTATGAGATTGGGAGAACATTTCCCTATCAAGTGATTATGGAGTTGCAAGTATTTGAAACGTATAGGAGTCATTTCTCTCTGTCTTTCAATGAATTCTTAGGAAAATAAAATGCACGAAAATATGCTAAATTGGCTCTTATTCTCAATTTTTTTCTTTCTTAAACCCATCATTTTGTTTCTCTTGGAGGGAATGGTTCACAAATAATATTATTTGTGTTAGATTCAATGCATACTAGCATGCTAAATACAGAATTACAATTAAACAATTTAGCATGTATATTCAAAAATACACGCATATTCATAATATGTACTTATCAATCTAATAAGTACTTGCTTTCATATATTGATGATGATTTAGATTAGTTTTTTCCTTTACTTTTAAAATAAATGCAATATCAATGAACACTTTAATCTCCAATATATTTATCTTCAATAAATTGAAATCCTAGTTGTTACAAAGAATATGTACATTTTGTATATATCTTTGCACATCCATACCCTACTGCCTTTTATAAACAAAAGTCATGTGATAGCCACATGACTCATCTCTATATATTTTAATCATACAAACATAGTTAATAATAATAATACTTGTGATTTTATAAAACTAGGAATATATGAGACAATTGAGCTTTCAAGAGATATAAGGTCTTTCAATTTAATGGACCAACTAAAGAATTACGGAGAGAGTGATCCAAAAAGTTCACTGCAAAAATTAGTAACCAAATCCAGTTTTATCACTGGTACAAATAAACATTTGTAAGTGAGTATTATAATTATAGACAATCCACATATTTAAACTCTAACAATTTGTATATAGGGTTTTTAATACTCCAGATACCTAAATTATGTCAGATTTTACAAACAAATATTCAAACTTTTTTTTTTTACATTTTAGCACCTAAACTCGCAAAAGTGTTGCACCGTTAGTACCTACGTCATTTTCAGTCCAAAAACTCCGTTAAAAGCACGTGCATTGCACATTATGAACATTAATTTGTGTTTTTTCAATAAATTTGATTAATTTTTTGTAATGAACAGTAAATTAAAAAGAAAAGATAAAGAAAAAAGGGAAAAGGGAAAAGATTTTGATTAATTTTTTTTTTCAAAAGAAATTTGTGTCTTTTCATGTTATATTTTGTTGTGTGATTCAAAATGTTAGAATATTGTATGATTAAATTGAGAAAATAATTAGAATTTTCATGAAAAACTTCAAAACCCGTGTGAATTGAAGTTTGAGTTGGGTTTCAATTTATGGTGGCTTTTACAAAAAATTGACCATTAGGCTTCATCGGAAATGAAACGACACAGCCAACGGGACAAATTTTGCCGAAAAATGGTGGGCAAAACAACCAGGTTGCGCGACCCGGTTGAGTGAAACGGGTTGACCCACAACCAGTCTCAAGGTTGGGGACAACCTAAAATAGCGTCATTTTGTGAGATCAAAACAACGTCGTTTTGTTTCTTTTTATTATTATATGAAACTGATATTAATAAAACGACATCGTTTTGATCTCATAAAACGGTGCCGTTTTTAGTCGTCCCCAACATTGAGACAGGTTGGCCGTCGAAATCATAAGATTTCGATCACCATTTTCAGCAAAATTTATCCCGTTAGCTTCATTTCTTCATTCCCGACGAAGCCCATTGGTCAATTTTTTTTGTAAAAGCTATCATAAATTGAAACTCAACTCAAACTTCAATTCGTATGGGTTTTGAAGTTTTTCTTGAAAATTCTAATTATTTTCTCAATTTAATCATATAATATTCTAATATTTTGAATCACACAACAAAATATAACATGAAAAAACACAAATTTCCTCTGAAAAATAAAAAAAAAATTAATCAAATTGTTTTCCTTTTTTTCTTTATCTTTTTTTTTTAATTTATTGTTCATCACAAAAAATTAACCAAATTTACTAAAAAAACACAAATTACTGTTCATCATATGCAACGCACTTGCATTTAACAGTGTTTTTGGATGGAAAGGGACGTAGATTCTAACGGTGTAACACTTTTGTGAGTTTAAATAGTAAAATGCAAAAAAAAAAAAGTTTGGGTACTTGTTTGTGAAACCCGACATAATTTAGATAATTGGAGTGGTAAAATCCCTTGGATATATGTAAATTTAGTGTTTTTTTATAAGAATCTAAAAAAAAATTATTTTATTATTCATATACATTTTTTAAGTAATAATTCATATGACCATTTTTTAAGAAATAATTCATATAATCTTTAAATTTTTTTTTATCATATTATTATATACATAGACAATGATGTTTGGCGTAGTGTTTTGCAAAGATGTTACATAACCCGGCCACTCATTTATTTTTCCCGTCAATTTTTAATTTTTTTTGGCTGAATAATTTCCCTCGTCAAACAAAATTATGAGTTTAAACCGAGTTATAGACTTATAGTCATTATTTAATTTTTTTTTTAATTTTTTTAAAAGAAAATCTTATAAAGTTATAATAATGAGCATATGTGCACTATATCTTATTATATAGTATATTGGTGAACCTTTTTCGTGTATATATAATAGAATCTAGGGGTGGGCTTTGTTAAAGTTGATTTGGTTTTTTGAACAATCTCTAACCAATCTGACTAATTCAGTTATTTTGAATTGTTAACCCAAACCAAACCTATAATATTTATAAAATTAAACCAAATAAAATTATTTTTTTATCGATTTGGTTTGGTGTAGATTATTGATTTGATTGGGTTAAAAACTAATGTTTTACATGAGTTCAAATTGAAGCTCAATTTTAGCCCAAAATGGTTTTTTTCCTCTAAAACATATGTAATTGTTTATTTTTTTTTATTGAACTTAAATAAATAAAATATATCACAACAAATTGAAGTATTAACAAAATAAATAAAATACAACTAAGATAAGAAAAAGTATTACAAATAAATCATAATCTAATTATTTCAAATTATACAATTTGATTGTAAAATGCAACTACAATTTTACAAGCACAGCACAAATATTTAATATTTATCTTTTTACAAGCAAAGCACAAATATTTAATGTTTATCTTTTATACATGTATCAGTTTGATTTAGGTTCGGTGGAAGTTAATTTTTTTTCAACTTCAATCCAAATAAAAAATTATTAGTATTTTAGCATGGACACACGAACCAAATCGATTAACCAATAAAATCCAAATCAGACTGAATTTGACAATTTTAATTTGGTTTGGTATGCAATTTGGTTCGGTTTTTATCCGTCCCTAATAGAGTCAATACTTACATCAATATTCATTTATTATTCTTTATTTTTTTTAGTAATTAACATTGTATTGAGAAAAGAAAGCTCCAAAAGGATTACAATGCAGCAAGATATAGAAGGAAGAAAAGATGAAGGCAGATTGTTAAGAGAAGAATTGCTGCAACTTAAAACCATAGAAGAGGATCATAAAATTTAGCTGCTAAATTAGCAAGCTCATTAGAATCCCTACTCGACCAACAAGGTATTGCAAAACAATGTTTAAGAAGAAGATACTCGATCTGTGATGACCACACCACCAAAGGGGGAGGAAGACTAGTTTCTGCATGCACCAGGACCTCTCTGTAATCTCTAGCCACCATAGCTCTAGCCACCCCGTTTAACCCCACTGTAGCATCAAGTAAATTGCCATAAAAGTGAGCAAAACTTCGATTTTATCAAAACTTAGCCAATACCCAGCAACCACTTCTTAAAATCCTCCAGTCCTTCCACTTTGATTTTATCCATACATAATCCTTATCTACCACCAAAAGTAACCGCTCTGGACACATGGCATCTAAGGAAAAGATGAACCTCTTGTCTCTGTTTCTTCTCCACACAGAGGACAGTTCGTGTATCCTTTTGTGTATCATATTCCACACATTTACCTGTTTATGTAGCACCCCCAATAAAAAGACTCCAAAGGAAATTTTTACATCTTTCATGCATTTTGGAGTTCCAATGGAACTTCCAAAACCTGCATGAAGATTAAAAGATTCCTTGTTCATTGAATGGGTAAGCGTTTTTCACTGAAAATCTCCCATATTTGCTTCCCACCCATAATAATTTCCGTTCTTGGAAGGGATATCTTCTCAATAGACCCCCCAGATTCCAAAGTAAAATATGCATCCAGAACATCCATTTGCCAGCACTTAGAGTCTTCATCAATCAATTCAGCAACCTTAAAGATTTCTGATGTCGAAACACCAATGAGTCCAGTTGGAGTTTTCTTTTTCGGCCAAGGAATCCAATGATCAGACCATATGTTCACATCCTACCCATCACCCAATTTAAAACAAGATCTATCCAAGACCGGATCCTAGATGGAGGAGGCTTGAATTACTAATTTTATCAAAGTGATTTTTCCTGCTCGAGAAAGAAGTTGTTTGTTTTGGTCCAAACCAAGTTATTTTTTAGCTAAACAACATCAACCTTTATGTCCACATGACCATACACCTCTTTCACAGCCTTTTTTAGTCCTTTTGATCCAAATTCTTTGAAAACAAAATATCGGATTTGTCTCTGTTAACTGTTTGTTTAGACCGAGTACAATACACTACAAGGCAGTTAAGCACCTCTCTAGCATTTTGTCTATTGGCCTTACATGCAATAAGGATGTCATCGACATATAGAAGATTGGAAATCGTAAGAGCTATTCTATTAATTTCACTCTTTATATTTTGTTGTTTGATTCTAACATTTTAGAGAAAACCATCCGCATAGATGATTAAGAGGAAAGGAGATAAGGGATCCCCTTGCCTCAAGCCTCTTGAAGGTTTGATCAACCCTGACTGATTGCCATTTAACAAAAAAGGGTACTCCACCATTTGCACACAGCTTATCACCAAGGTCCAAAAATCCTTTGAAAAGTCCCATGCCTTGAGAGTTGTCTCCAGAAAGGTCCATTCCAGTCTATCGTACGCTTTGGCCATGTCCAATTGGAGGATCATTTAGCCCTTCCTCCCTTTGAGGTTCTTGACCGTGTGTGCCAATTTGTGAGCCACCACTGTATTCTCTACAATCCAACGGTTCTTACAAAGGCCCATTGATTTGGAAAAATGATCTTCGAATATAGCTTCCTCAGTCTGTTGGTATTTTTTTAGTAACAATTTATAAGTATGGTTACAAAAGACTTAGGGGGGAGCTGCTAGACATTGTTGGCATGCGAGGTTTTGGGAATTGAGTTCTATTAATCCTATCCCCAATGCTCTTCCTTTTGAAACTTTCCAACACCAAATCGGCAACTTGTTCTCCATGATCTCTTGAAAGGTTGGTATTTAAATCAATCAATGATCTAACATGGAAAAAAAAAATCTGTAGATATTTGATGAACCATAAATTNATTTTTAAATTTTAGTTTTTGAACCGATTAAATTGTTAATAAATAAAATCTTGATTGTAAAACTGTCAAGTCTACTTGATATGAGTCAAATTATATATATATAATATTGTTAGGCCCGCATTAATGTGATATCCTAACTTTGATTTTTTTTTTTTTTTTGCTTAATAAGTTTGTTTGATCTTCTTATTTAGAGTTGTAATATAAATGTCAATTTTCTGCAAACTTTAGACAAGTTAAGCTTGTGAAGGAATTTTCTATATTTATTTAGATCCAAATATACAACAATTGGGTCCAACAATTGGTACCACCTAAGTTGCTAATTTGTTGGTACATTTAGTATTTGCTAGTTGATAATTGTATTAGTAAATCTAATGTGTTTATGTGATATAGATGTGACTATTAGGTGAGTTAAAGTAAGACACTAAAAATTAGCTAATTGAAATAATATTGTTTGGTATTTTGGAAAGTCAAAATTGGTATATGGGTATCATTTGAAAGAACTAGATTAAAATGTTAATATAGGTTCTGTGTGTATATGTCAAGCCAATTTTTCTATGTTGTCAAACACGGCAAGAAAAGGTGTTATACACGATGTTCAGATCACGTCGCACAAATACTTTTTTACGAAAATTTAATATCGTCATATTATGCGTCATCGTAAAAAATTCAAACCAAACATGATGATATATTTTCGTCGTAGTATGCATCAAATACGACATTTACATTTGTCGCAAAAAATGGGTGTATGACATCAGATCCATATGGCAAAGAACCAAATACGACATACTATAAGCGTTGCATTTGAGTGTTTGATGTGGTTCTTTGCCATGTGGATCTAGAGTCTAAACCAAAGAAAATGTACAATGAATGTCGCATATACCCTCACTAAATGCAAAAAAACAATGCATTCCACACATGGGCTAATTTATGATTCCCACACATGCCTCACTCATGCACACACATATAAATATAATGCATCAATCCATATAAACATTCTATATGACATACCATGAAAGATTAATGAGAAAAAAAGCAAAAACGAGAAAGAGATGAAGATAGAGAATAACCAAACTATGTATCAACTGAAATCATATAAAGTGAGTTTCATAATCAAACAAGTATAGATTATAGCTGTTATCCTTTTCAAATGGAAAAATAAAATATTGATTTTCAAGGAAGATTCAGTAACAATCACGGTACCAAGTTTTTAGTTTTAAAGAAATGCAATATAAAGATTGATTTTCCCTACTAACAAAAAATACCACAATGGAAATAAATCTAAGGCTATCAAAATGCAATTCAAAAAATACAAATACCAAGTTCCAAAAAACCCAAATAAATTATAAAAATCAACAACCAAGTTGTAGTCCAATACTAAAACTGCTCATTTATCCAAAAATAAAATCAAAATCAAAAGCTTCTATGAAATATAAGTACAACAATCAAAATACATTTTACGAAAAATAAAGTAAAACCAAATAAAAACTAACACCAAGCTTGAAAAACTTGCCATTATTTATCGATCCAACCATTGAGATAACTATTTGAGCAAAACCCAGTGGCAAAAACCGTAACACCAAACAGAGCCTCTACCCCACAAAATGAATGGAAGACAAACCAACTGATCAAGAAGACAAAAACTCATAACAAATCAGATAAACAAAAAAGGCCATAGAAAAAAGAAATTGATCCCTAAACCTCAAATCTAGTGTTGATGTGTTGATATCGGCAAACCCAAATGAACCAAGCACCAAAAACTCGCCATTACTTGTTGATCCAACCATTGAGATCGTGGTTTTTTAAAAACCCAGCACCAAAAACCGCAACACCAATCATTTAGACTTGGCCTTTGGAAAATGATGAAGAATAGGCTCTGATTAGAGCCAAGTGAATGAAACTCAAGGTTTTGGCAATTTATGAGGAGAAAGATAGAGAGACAGAGAGATATGAAGGGTCTGAATTTTCCAAAACCTAGAAAAAAGAAATTGATCCCTATACCTCAAGTCTAGGAAACCTGGATGAACCAAGCACCAAAAACTCGCCATAGTTCATCAATCCAACCGTCGAGATCGTGATTTGAGCAAAACCTAGTAGTAGAAACTGCAACACCAAAAATTTAGACTTGGCCTTTGGATGATGATGATAAAGAAGCTCTTATTAGCGCCGAGTGAACAAAGCTCAATGCTTTGGCAATTTCTGAGAAAAGAGAGAGGCAAAGAGATATGAGGATTTGATTAAGAAGATATGAAAGAGACAGAGACATTAGGCACCTCATATATTTGTTCATATGCATCTCTGTTTTTATTATATAAAATATTATTAATATTGTAAAACAAAGTTTTATACAACGAACATGAACGCCATACATGATGAATTATGACAAATTCATCATATACAATGACGTTTGGTCACATAAAACATACTATGTGCACCATATTAGGTCAAATAAGACACACAATGTGCGCCTATTAGGCTTTATGTGGGTCGTATTAGGTCTTTCTACAACGCACATATTGTGATGCACTTTGTGCGTCGCATCAGAGGGTCAAATACAATGTTCATCGAATCATATTGCTAAATACGATGTTCAATTGTGTCATAGTTGACTTGTTTTTACGACGTTCAAAAATCATCATATTAACATCGATATGTACAACTGGTCTTGACATGTGGCTTTAATGTGTCATTCAGAATGTTTAATATAATGATTTTTTAGTGAAGGTCGTAGTTAGTTAAAACTTTTTACAACTTGCATTTTTTCAATCATTGTTTTTAATGGAAAAAATGCCGTATTAAGTTTTTGAAATTTATTTTCTTCGTGTTTAATTTTTTATGTGACGCTAGTGTAATTACACGTTGTATTTGATCTCCGGACGACGTCATAAAGGATCTATTTTTCTTATATGAAATTTTTATCATTCAAAATACTAAGTTGTAAATTTTATCATTGTTAGTCTGTTCTAATGCTTCAAGAACAAACTTCAATTTGGAATGTTAAGACACCAATATTCATTACTATTAAGTGGTTAGATACACATTTATTCATACTATAGTGTTTTGATCAAGTTTGGATATTATTTTATTTACTTGGATTTATTTTTATGGGGCATCTTGACATGGTTTTTAGATTATTTTACAAATAACTTTCAATGAAAATGTCCAACTTTAAATAGATAATGGTCAATCGTTTAATACATTGTTTGAACAATAGATCTGTCGTCATTTGAAACGACAGCCATTGTTGAGCTTTTTACACTTTTTGAGAGTTTAGAACTTAGTAAATCATATCCAAACACTTCTTTACTCATTTGTCATAAAATGTATTGAATCTATCTTATTTTTTTTGTGTTTTCTGTATTATATGGTTATAATACTATCTTAATCACAAAACTCAACCAAAACTCTAGTTTGCCAGAAAATTTAACATAAATTTCGGCAGAGTTTGGTCTGTTTTTATAATATTCTTCAAATTAAATACAAATACTTGCAAGTTCAAAACAATATTTCTACAATATTTCAATCCACCAACCTCTACCATATTTCAATTAATTCTACTACAACGCTTCAATATACATATGTCCATGATATATATATATATATATATAATTTGATTACGTAACTACTCCCTAACATACTAGAGTTTTACCACACAACTAACACATCATCTTATACATTCTAAGTACACTAATGCTACTTCTAATTTGTTCCTCATGAGCTTACTAGTAATAGGAGCACAACTAACAGTCCAAGTACTACCGGAAATATATTATAAAATTTTTGGAGGGGTGAGTATTTGCATACTCAGTGAGTAGAAACTATAATAAGAAAAATAGTATTATAACCGTATATATAAATGTATATAAAAATTAGTTTTTCCATGCAATACATTTTAAAAATAGTTTACCTTCTCAATTCCACAATACTTATACATAACGCATTTAATTTACTGTATTTATCACAAAGTGCTTTGAATTACAAAACAACTCACAAATAACAAGGTAATAACTATATATAAGGGACATTCCAATAAAAAGCCACAAGATATATATATATATATATATATATATATATAAACAAATCATTATATACTGGGCGGGTAAGCTAACCATTAAATTCTAAGTGAAAAGCTTCAAGACGTATATGTGAACTAATCAACATATACTGGACGAGTAATATCCATTTCTGTGAAAAGTCATTGTCCCTTCATATATTCATAAATATATACACAATCCCATAATTCTAGCAGTTCCAGCTTGGCAGCATAAATCATCGTCCAAGCATAAACATTAATCATGCATCAATATATATCGCAACATAATTAACATCTCTACTTGGCGGCATATCACATCGCCCAAGTAGGATTTAACAACATAATCAACATCTTTATTTGGCGGCATATCACATCGCCCAAGTAAGATTTAGCAACATAATTAACATCTCTATTTGGCGGCATATCACATTGCCCAAGTAATATTTAGCAACATAATCAACATCTCTATTTGGCAATATACCACATCGCCCAAGTAAGATTTAGCAACATACCTTAAGTTCATTCTTTCATTATTCTTCGTATTACTTCCAATAATTCCATTTGCAAATTTATAGAATAATAATAACACTTCCATAATTTGCTTGAAATCATCATATAAAATATTTATTTAATATATATATATAAGTATTTATACAAAAAAAATCATGTAATATATCTATAAATATACATATACTTATAAAAACTTATCCAAGCACAATAATTATATATCTCTTATTCATATAAAATTTGAATATATTACTAATTTATAAAGTGTATATATATATATATATATATGTTCCCACTCACAAAGAACCTCGCGTTGACGCTGGTCCTCAGTTGAGTGATTTTTGTCGTTCGACCAAAATAGTTCATTCCTTTAGTAATAAAATAAAATTATATTACAAATTATTTTATTATGGCATTATAAGGTAAAATCTATTTAATAGCAATTACATATTACACTTATTTTTATATGCCTATTTCTTAATTATTTTCACTATTTATTATTTTAATTAACTAATTCAATACTCATTTGTTCTATTTACTCAAAATTTGATATAACACTCACCAACTTGTTTTCAGCTATAGTAGTTAAGTAAATTTTCCTATATAATATATGTTTATTGATAATATTCATTCTCATATGATTTTCAATGGTTAGCACCTAAATCTTACTCTTAAACTTCATTTAAATTAATTACAACTTCTTTCTCTATCCTCACACACTTAAACTTTTTAGCAAAACTCACTAATTCTCAACAAAATACATAATCAATCCTCACCAATTCTTCCAAATCTCTTAACCATTATTTATCATTAACCATTTTAATTAAAACTCATAACATATTACAAAATTTTCATCAAAACCTATACAAAAACTCACAATATCACTCATTTTCCCTTCTCAAACTCTAGACTACAAAAACTCATCATTATGTAATAGAAATAAGCATAAAAAATATGTTTACCTTCAATTTGGAGCCAAAATACACCAATTTTTCAGAAACTTAAAAATTTCCTCTGTGTCCTTTTTTGTCAAATGTTTAATCTAGCTCACCAAACTTACATTCAAAGCTTAGGTTTTGTAAAAGGGTGTGAGGTGAAGCTTTTGGAACAAAGATTTCGGCAAAAGGTGGTCGGAATCTTTCAATTTTCTGTCAAAATGGAAATTCGGATGTCTCCCCAAATCTCACTCTTAGAATAGTTCTAAGCTAAAACTAACATATGCAAAGTATCTACAAGGCTCAAAAACTTATAGATAACCTATTTTTAAGCTTGATTTTGAAGAAATTTGAGCAGGATTAAAATTTTCTTCTTCCTAAAGCTTGATCGGGCACAACAATGGAGGAAAATGGAAACTTGCGTGAATGATGAGGAAGAAGGCTCACTTAATTCAATTTTTTCTCTACTTTCTAATTTTACCATTCATTCTATTCACATATTCTTTTAACTTCAAGGGCATAATGGTCATTCTAGCTCATTTTAATTTTTTTTTTAAATTTTTTTTGTCTATGTTTTAACTGCTCGTAATTGAATTCTAACAACTTTAATCATACAACAAAACTATTACTCTTACAAATACTTTCTTTATATTACCTTTAGTATTATTATTATGATTAATGTTGTTACTATTATTATTTTTATATTATATATTAGCAATACCTTAACTAAATTAATTCCTACACTAGAAAAAACTAAACTCTAATTACCTCATTAAACACTACTTAAGTGTTAGGGTGTTACAATTCCCTTCCGCATCTCTTTAGATGCACTTCTTTTATTGCATCCGTGTTACATCTCTTTGAAATTTGTTGTGACAAAAGATAGAAGGTGATTTGCTCTTTCGAAGAAGGTCTTGAAGACAATTGTTGTAGAGTCATCGAAGAAAGGTCTTTATGACGATCTAGGAGCACAATTGTCATATCATAAGATCGATGATTGGGTCATCTACTACCACATTGGATAGCGATGCTTGGTATGATGCCTTACACTTTGTCTCCATGTGTGTTTATATACCTTTCTCTATGTGTGCTTAGTAGATTTAGAATAGAGGTGGTGGCTGACACCTGCAATTATTCTTTTCATTGAAAGAAATTTTCTATGTAAAATGACAGGACCCGCACTACCCAAGTCCTGCCTGCAGGACTTAATCACGCTGATTAAGTCCCTAAGCAGTCAAAATCACGTAAATAACAAATCCACATCCCAAACTCCTAAATGCCAGAAATTTTAATAGAAATTTCGGCAGAGTTTTGTCTGTATTTATAACATTCCCCAAATTATTTACATGTATATGCACGTCCATACAATATTTTACAACAATCTAGTAATTTCTCAGAAATACAACCATATACATAATCTCCATGACATATATATTAAAATTTGATTACACAGTATATCTCTAGCATATTACAGTTTGCTACTCAACTAACATATAAACTTGTACAATCTAACTATGCCACTACTACCTCTAACTCGCTCCTCCTGCACTAACTAGCAGGGTAGCATGGCTAATAACCAAGAACTACCTGAAACATTATTAGAAATTTTTGGTGGGGTGAGTACTTGCATACTCAGTGAGTAGAAACTAAATAGGAAAATAATATTTTCTTACATACATAACGTAAATATAAAAATTGGTTTATGCATGCAATCTCTTTTGAAAGTAATTCGTCTTCCAAATTTCAAAATATTCATATATATATATATATATATATATATTTAACATAATTAATATATCTGTTTATATCAAAATGTCAGCACACACAATCAATGCAACAAAATATATTAGGGACATTCAGTGAAAAGCCACAAAACATATATATGCGAACACATCATATATATACTAGGCAGGTAAGCTAACCATTAAATTCCCAGTGAAAAGCCACAGACATATATGTGAACAAATTATCATATACCGAGCGGGTAATAACCATTTCTGTGAAAACCCTCGTCCCTTCATATATTTACACACATATATGCACTTCATAATCTCAGCTTGGCAGCATAACCCATCGCACAAGCATAAATAATATGGCGGCATAAACCATCGCCCAATCACTTGGCGGCATAATCCATCGCCCAAGTATAAATAATCTCCCTATTTGGCGGCATATCACATCACCTAAGTAGTCACCAAACATATCCAATGTCAAACCTCCCTACCCAGCGGCATAATCATCGCCCAGGTAGTCACCAACCTTGTTAAACTCTACTCGGCGGCATACTCATGCCCAAGTAGTCACCATCTACATATCATGCATTATGAATTCACACAAAATAATCACATTCATAAATATTCACTTTAAATTCATAATTAAAGCATTCTTTTCAACACATGTATAAATATGTATGTATTTATCCCAATGGAAATAACAAAGTAATATATATATATATCAATCTATAAATATATATATACTTGTAAAATTTATTTAATCACAAAATATATTTCTTAATCATATAATCTTTGAATATATTGCCAAACCATAAAATATATGTATATATTCATGCATTTACATATATATATATATATATATATATATATGTGTTTCCAGTCACAGAAACACCGCATTGACGTCTATCCACGGTTAGTTGCCCATTGTCGTTAGACCGGAGTAGTTCATTCTTCTAGTAATACAATAAAATAATATTACCAAATATTTCATTACTGTAATGTAAAGTAAAACCCCATTTTTATTACTTATTTTCATACTTATGCAATTTTTCTTCTAATAACATAGGTTTATTAATTATATTTTTACCCAAATGATTTTTAGAGGTTAATACCTAAATTTTTATTCTTAACTTTCATCACAATTAAATTTCCAACTAAATTTATATCATCGTCCACTTAAATTTTCCAATTAAAATTACTAACTCTCAACCAATTATATAATCAACCTTCACAATTCCTCTAAATCACTTAATTATAATCTATTACATTAACTACAATCACAATTCATAATCTATCACCATAATTTCATCAAAACACATTCCAAAAACTCACAAATTTTTCTAAATTTTCATTCTCCAACTCTATAATACAATGCTTATCATTATACAATGTAATTAAGCATAGGAAACATGATTTACCTTCAATTGGAGCCAAAATTTCACAATTTCTCCAGAAATTCAAAAATCCCCTTCGTGTCCTTTTTGTCAAATCTCTAACCTATCTCACTAATCTTCAATTCTAACACTTGGGTTTTGTAAATGAGTGAGAAATGAAGCTTTTGGTACAAAAATTCCGGCTAGAGGTGGCCGAAATCTCTCAATTTTCGGTGATAATGAATTTCGATTAAACCCCCAAAACTCACACCTAGAGTGGATTTTGGTTAAGACAAACTGATGTGGGCATCGAGCGCTCTTCTAGCATGGATGTTCGTGGTGAAGACATTGTGCAGCCAAGTGGACCAGTGACGCGTTCTCGAGCTAAGAATATCAAAGCGGGAATGCTTGGACTTGTGAAGAAAATAATTGATGAAGATCGATTCAAGTATCCACATGATCCAAACACTTTTATGAGGCATAATGATGATTTAAGCATGATGTCCAAGCAAGGAATGTAGGTGGTAATGCTGCTCGGGAGTTGCAAAGACGAAACGACATAATTTTAGCCATTTTCGGATTACAATGGCAGTTTCGTAATTTAGCTATTTTCGGATTATAATGGCAGTTTCGTAATTATTGCTATTTCTAGATTATAATGGCAGTTTTGTAATTATTTCTATTTTCGGATTATATTTATTTAGGGTTAGTTTTTAGCCTTAGAATTACTTTCCTAATTATTTTATGGTCTAGATTGATTCTTAACCTAACCCTAATATCTATATAAAGGGGGGGTTACTAGCTTGTAAAAAACTTTGATTATTGATTATTGAGAATCTACTCTTGTTTTCAACAAGACTTGTGTGTTCCAAGTGAGAATAGTTCTTCTTCTACTTGTTGATTTGGGAATTGATCTTCTTATCAAAGGTATTTTACTTTGTGGCGAATTTCAATTTCATTCTTTGCTTTCTAATTAGTGTTGCTAGATACAATTGTTATCTAGAGGTGCTATATGGCGGGTTTTTACCTAGGATTTGTTCCATATCATCTTGTGTATTGGGATTACAGTTTCTTTACGTTTGGGGTTCCGCATCACAAACATTACCAAAATGTTTAAAAGGCTCTAAAACATATAGATAACATATTTCTAAGCTTGATTTGGAAGAGATTGAAGATATACAATTTTTTTTTTCTTAAAAAATGGTGGTCGGCACTCACAGAGATGGAGGAAACGCAGGCTCTGCGTGAGGAAGAAGAGCTGGAGCTTTAATTCCAATTTTTGCCCCAAAATTTCAATTTTGCCCTTCACTCAATAACACATAACTATTTAACTACAAAGGCAAAACGGTCATTTGGCAATTTTCATTATATTTATTTTTATTTTCTCATTTTCTATTTTTATTTACTTATTCAACATTTTTATTTATTTATTTACTTATTTTTATTATCATTTTTATTTTTATTTATTTATTTATTTTTACACTAATTCTAATTAAAATCACTAACACATAAATTTTACTCTAAGTTTTATTTCTCTTGGATTAAATTTTTAAAACTAACAAATTTATTTCACTAACAAATATTTTCATTATACTAGCATTAGTGTAATTAATTATATTATTAAACATAATTAACTCTAATTACCTTACTAATCACTACTTAAAATTTAAAATGTTACATAAAATCTACGTGTTTATTTTTATTTTGCTGTATTTTAATTTAAGCAATTACTGCGTGGAAAGACTGAGTCGTTAGATATTGTAAAATCAAAAAAGGGCAACAAAATTATGTTATGAAGTAGGCCTGAGCTTCTGCATATTTCTTTTGATAGACAAATGCAAAAAGAAGAGCATAATTATCTGAGAATGCTTATTCAACCCCTTTTTTTTAGACATTTTTGGAACTTTCACTATATATACATATAGTGATAAAGAAAATTTGATAATATATATAAAAAAATAGAAAATAAAATAAGATTGTTATGTGTCATGTTTAATTGCATGGTTGGAAGGATAAATCAGGAATCACATGGGGGTGGGGTTGTCTCGGTTTTTCAAATATCATATTTGTTTCGGTGGAGAATTTTGCCATCTCTGTGTACATTCCTACCTATGAGGAGGCATATAGGGTCTGGGATGAGGATCCCCATTCCCCGCCCCTCATCCTCGATTTTCTTTTTTTGTTTGAAATAGGCGGGATGGGGATTCCCCATTATTTGAAACCAACCTGATCTGATCCTTTTGTGAAATTAGTTAAAGAAAACAAATATTAATAAAAAAATATTTTACCGATCAAACAATCACTGTGAAGGAAAACTAGAGCAAATGATGGAAAAGAGAGAAAAAAAAAAAACTAGTAGAAGAGAGCATATACTGATTTCATTATTTAGATTTTGAAAGAAGCGAGCGTATAAATCATCGATATAATAGCCTGCAACGACAGTCACCAGTCATTGGTTTGCGACAAGCCAGTTATTTGCTTCGCAACCAAAGCTATAAGGACTTCCACTGCACTCGTTGCCCTCTTTGTTCGGCGTTTTATGAAGTAGAGCTTGTAAATTGTCATCAAAACGCTGGTTAAGCAATAAGGAAACCAACAGTGGGAGTGGACAATTTGAGCTGAAGAGGTCATGAAAGGAAAAGGCTGAGAGCGTGTAGTCACCGTGTCCGTGTATTGATGAAATCTATTTAGGAAAAATTTGGGTAACTTAGCTTGAATGGAATAAAAATATAAAATAATATATATATATATATAATTAGACTATTANTTTGGCTAGCTTCCTATATTATGTTTAGCTAATACTAATTCCTGGTTTAGACTCCAAACCTTTCTTTTAAATTGCAGACCAACTCAATTTGAACTACTCAACAGTTACACCATATTCAAAGAATATTATAAGGTGATAAAACAATAATTTTAGTTTGAAATTGAAATTGAGAGATTGCTTTCCTTTATATTAGAGCTAGAAAATCTTATATATGTTTTTGGAAGGATGAGGTTGAACAATATTTTAATTTTAGTAATGCTATACATACTAAAATATTCATCAATTTTATTTACCTAATAACAAATGTTAAAATACTATTAGTTAATATATTTATATAACCAAAACATATGTAAATAAATTTTTAAATAAATAAGTAAATTAAAAAACTAAATAAATTAATTATTGCATCATCATCCATGTTACTATTTAATAGCTTTGTTGATAATTATATCTTTCTAATTGATATTATAAGTTGGTATGTCAAGGTTAATTTAAGTCGTATACATATATGATGTACGTGCTAGTTAGCAAAATACATTAATAAGGTTTGTATTAACTTCTAAGACTTTAATATTTTAAACTTGTAAAATTTTGCGCTTTAGTACTTTTCGTTTATAAAATTTTATAATTTAGATTTTCAATTTTTAATTTGTTATATATTGGTCCATTTTTTAATTTTGCCAAATAAAATGGTAACTATTTTGCCCAAGAATTTATTTTTATAATGGATTGAAAGCAACAAAATTTATTAGCAAATAAATTAGGATGTTGACCATGGAAAACCCCTCTATACTAATTTGTTTGGCCAAATTGAGAATTGACTAATTTGTAACAAATTAAAAATTAAGAACCTAAATTGTTACTTTTAAAAGTTGAAAATAAAAATTGTAAAATTTTAAAAATCAAAATATTTAAGTGCAATTGACTTTCATTCTATAAGATATTTTTTATTTTTGAAAACTACATATCTAAAAAACAAAGTTGACATGGATATAAGATTGCCACATCAATATATAAAGACAGAATACGTATGTTAATTACCAAAAATAACAGAATATGTATATTAAGCAAAAAAAGAAATCATTTAGACCTTTTCAGTTTGTCCTAATTATACTTAAACCTATATTTTTGAAAAATCATCATTAACTTTTCATAGTCTGTTACAATTTAATTTTAACACTAAAAGACCAAAATTATATTTTTATAATATTATTCAATTATAAAATATTAATTTTAAACATTTACAGATACATCTATTTTGATAAATATAGAATCTAAATGGAAATTATTAATGATCTGTCAAAATGTAGATTTAAACGTAATTATAGCAAAACTGAAAAGGATTAAATGAAATTCGTCTAAAAAAGAAAAGAAAATATAAAATTTATATAATTACAAATGTAATCAATATACTGGACTAGCGTCTACTAACTGAAGTTTCTTAAACAAATTGCTTAATTGGTATATCTATAAGCATAATTGCTATGAACCCTTAACTTTTACACAGGCTAATTAATTCCTTATTGGTATAACATATATAGTCCTTTGATTCCTTTAGGTTTTCCATGAGTGGCCCCAATTTCTAATTAGCCATCTTTTGTTTTTAAGAGCATCTACTATAACTTTTTCTATTTTTAAAATATTTCTGCCACGTAAGAAAAATAGACAGAGTAATATAAAAAGTCACTCAAATGGTTCTTTTTAGAAAGTCTGTTAAACTGATATGGTAAAAATAAAAAATAAAAACTGTCTAAAATACTGTCTATCTTTAAAAACTCTGATAGACAGTCTGACTCATCAATTTATTTATTTGTATTAATTTTTGTTAAAAATAAAACTATTTGGCACAATAATCTTTTTAGTTTTCCGTGTTTTCGACATCTTATTTTCTTAGCTACAAATCTACAGTCTTCTACATAAGAGTTGCTTTCTGACCTTGCAATATCAAGTTCAAAGCTTTTCTCTCCCACATTTAACCCACCGTACGATTCAACATCACTATTCAAATTATCATCTTCACTATCATAATTGATTACGATCACATGATTGACAATTTTATATTCATTAACATTCGCAAGTGCATCAATAATTGGATAATTAAGATCGGAATCCAACTTTGCCTTCATTTTCTTGAGAAGTTCACTCATATGTGAAACACCATCTTCTTCTTTCTCTTTCCCTTGAATTCCCACTCTATTATTCCATTATTTTTTTGGGAAACTGGTTCTTCCATAAACTCCATTCGCCTAGCTCTCATTCCATTCTCTTTTGAACCAAACACTAGTCTTTTACTATAAGAGTCAAAAAGCTTTGCCTTTTTGGTCAACATCCCTTCGTGGAGAAGAAATGATAAAAGTTTTTGAGTGAGAGAAGGCAAAATACAAGATTAGGTTGTGGAGAAGAAATTGAGAGCTTCATTTAACAATTTGATTTTATATTCTAAATATAAACTATTGTAGAGTAATTTTTAAAATTTACTGTTTACAAATAGACATTATGCTACGTCATCATTAACATTTGCTATTTAATATGCTAGATAAATTCCAATTCATAAAACTATTAATGATGCTCTAAATTTTGATAAGATGTTTAGTCATGTTATACACGAGTGTTTGTGGTTTCCCGTTTATTAATTTAATTAACATCAACAACGCTGTCTACATATTAAATTAACCAATACATAATTTGTCTATTAAACAAAAAAAAACGAAAAACGAAAAACTTATAATTATTTAACGGTGAAAAACATGTAGAATAATAATATATATCCCACCCATTGCCGACAAAGCTTAGTGATTTGAGTTTTTTATATACCCATATCTGGTAGCTACTAGCTAGACATGCATTGGCATTTGGTTTGGCAAAAGCTTATCTTCTTTCTTTTCCTTAAAACTTGAAGCCCATTGATTACCTTCACTCTCATCACCTTAATTACTATTTTGGTCTTTTGGACGACAATTATGGGATTTCTTTAACTCCCTCAAACTTCCCCGTTTTTGGAAAATCAATTATCGTTGGGAAATTCCTGATCTCCACCTTCAAAAATTCTTTAACCCAAAGCTGACATTCAATCTTTGATTTTGGTGCCAATCGGACGGTGAATTTTATGATTTCCACAGAACTTTTTTGTGGGAGTGCCAGTACCAGAAAACCTGCAGCTTTTGCTTTTCTTCAATAGTTAAATATAAAGAAAAAATGAATTTGAGATGGATGTGAGATATGAGTAATTCTAGAATGATAAATTGTGTTAATTAAATTTAATAATGTATATTAAATTTGAGCAGTGATAAATATTTTAAATAGTCTGGAAAATCTTTGCCTAACATCTAAACCAATTGTTCAAAATGATCTTGTTCATAAATTTGCCTTCTAAAGCTCATAACTATTAATTTTGAGCTTTCGATCTACTACTATTCAGCATCATAAAAGATTATTATTAATTTTTTTTTTGGATAAATATCATAAAAGATTATTTCATTGAATTTATTGTAAACAATTTTAGTTTAACAACAATTATAAAATTTTAAATAGTTAATAAACTTTATACTTATTAAAATAATCAGTAATATATTCCGTACTGAGTGACTCCAAGACCACACATCACCGCCCCAATTGGCCTTCTCCAGCACGCCAGCCCCTTTTCACCGTTTACGAAATCAGTTATGCAATTTTCTTACACACGCCTTACACGTGCCGCTTCTCTATTGGTTATGGTTGCCTTTCGATATCGCAGTGACATACGTTGCACGGCGCAATTTAGCCAAGAACTACTATCCAAACGCGTGACGTCCCTAACTTGCGCGGACTCACTCCTCCTCCTCCTAATAATCTCCTGCTTTTTACCTTTATTCTACCAGACCTCGTCGTGTTACACGTGGAGATGTGGGGATTCTAGTATTCATTTCATTCCAGGTGGCGTGTCACTATTCATCAGCCAGTTTTATGTACGTGGATATGAAGTACTCGATTACTCTGCCGCGTTAAGGAACTGCACGTGCTATTGCACGTGATACTAGCGACCTCTGTGTTATAGCTTATTCCACCCGCAGCTTTAAATATGTGAGGCGCTATCCTCCATCCAAGCTCTACGCTCTCTTTAGATCTTCACCGTCTATTCAACATTACCACGAGTCAACTCCGGGGTTTCAGCAAATTGGACGCTCAAATTCTCCATCATGCATCGCAAGCATGTATAGCTGAGTAACACGTCAGTATCTCTCTACAAAATAAAGTCAATTAAGGATCAAAATTAAAAATTAGAAACGTAGAGACTGCCACCTCATGTGGAAAAAATCCACCTCTCCAAAAGGAGAAAGCCAATAAATAAATTTATAATTTAATAATAATAAATTAATATAAAACAAAGGAAAAACATTCAGTTGGCCTCTATAACTCTATGTAGAAGACCCGCATAGAGAGCGAAAGGAAAAAGAAAAAAACGTTGGGTTATTATACAAGGCAAGAATGAAACAAAGAGAGGAAGAAGAAGAAGAGTCTGTGTTGTTTGTGTACATTTGGATATGACAAAAGTGGGTTCTTTTTGCTTCTCCATATTCATGTGGATTTTGGTTTTTCTGTTTTTTTATGGAGGGAATGAGGAAGGTCAAGTTTAAGACTGTTAAGGAGCTTTATTGTTTGGAAACAGAGGTAAAGTTTTGAATTTTTTTTTTTTTTCTGGATTAACTTAATGGTTTTGGTGATGACCCTTTTATATTTATGTCTGATTCGTAATGGGCATGGTGGTTTCTTTGCTGTTGACGAAAAATGAATGGTTTTCACATTATTTCCTTTCTGGGTTTTCTGCTTAATAGAGTCTCTCATTCTCTTCAGTTTTTTACTGTTCATTGGGATCTATATGTTTAGTGGTTAAGCATAATTTACATTTGTATGTTTGATTTCTTCGTTTTGAGTGGTATGATTGGTTTGATGGTTCTTGACTTCTTGTTTCAGAACGTGTATTGATTTTTTCTGGATTAGTTGCTGTTTGGTTGCTTAGAATACTAGGGGAAAAGTTAAGAAACGAAATTTCTACCTAGTTATCAGTTTTTTTTTAGCGTGAGATATAAGTGAATTGCATGAATTATTCTTTCCATTTTTTAAACAACTCTGAATGAATACTTCAACATTTTTGTTTCAAACCAAATAAAAGAATTATCTTTATATGCATTGATCGTCCTTATTCAGATGATAATTTGTTATATTTTATGAATATATATAACAGCACTAATACAATTGCTGAGGAAAGCAATAAGTTCATTGCGTATAATGATCACTATTGTATAATGATCACTATTGAAACTTAATGTTGCTTTTATAGATGACTAAAATATCAAAAGAAGGTTGTCGGAGCTCTGCGAATGAATCAGACAGTGTAGTTAGCTCGAAAATGGTGAGAGTTTCTCATACTATATCAATTTATTGGTTCCTTTTGCTTAGCTTTGTGCTTTGCTAAGTTTTGATTTAGCTAAAGCATTTTAGCCCTAGCTTGTTGTAAACCATACAAACCATGTTTTCCTACCAAGTTTGTCCAAAGAAGAAAGCTTGTTTGGGCTTAGAAAGACTTCGCACCTTTGTCCAGGGGCACTCTAAAATCTTTGCAACATTGGTTGTCTAGTCAGTCTTGTTGTCTTTGGTAGTTCTCAAAATATTTTAGTTATTTTGATCCATGCGATTTCAATTTTGAGAGCTACATGGTCAACAGATTTTTTGTTTTGTTCTGTTTTTTGCTTCTTTGTTTTTTTTTTTTGGTTTTCTTTCGTTAAAAAAATGGCCAGATGATTTAAATATTATTGCAGATTTTGAGTTTTGAGATTCATTTTAAATCTTTCCTTTACTGTAAATCATAAACTCTTGTTATGTTGGTTGGCAAATATAAAATTGAATATCATGTTACATATGTAGAGTTAATATTTGAGTGGCAGACTATGCTGCAAAAGATGTACTGATTTGTTCATTAATCCTAATTCCTTATTTTCCAAGGAAAAATATTGGAAATTGACATACTTTTTTAGCATGAGCATTATAGTTTATTTTATTTATTCTTTTAAGAGTTTCGCTGCAGATTCTTTTTCTACTTTTGGAAATCCAAAGAAGTTTTCTAGCGAGTAACATGATCTTATTTATCTTGCTAATTAAGCTCTATTAGTCATCAGCTCTTACTTTGATTTGTAAGACTAAGAGCTGATCTTATTAAATTTTAGAAAATAGTTAATGTATATTTGCATGATATCTTCTTTAGATGGTGTAATATGTTGATTCATTAAAGTTGTTAACTTCTCGCCATCCGTTTTCATGTGTTGACCTCCATACCCCTGTGCATAATTTAGCTTTGCTGTAACTTTAATGGCCTACATATTAGGGATCATCTAGCTCTGGAAGACAATTTGATGGAAACTTCTCAAGTGGTAAATTTAAAAGCACAGAAGAGTCTAGGACATGCAACATTTGTGCCATCCCAGTCTCATCTAGTATGGATAGTAAACAAGTGGCATCACTAGTGGGAATTGAGACTGATGAGTTATCAGATGAAGCCTTTAAAGGAGCGGTAGATGTTCGACGCTCTTTTATTGAATCAGATCTGTTATCTCCTTCCTTGAGTAGTACCTGTCGAAATTGTTCAAGCAGCGAGACAAGTAACCTTCTAAGTGCATGTGCTATTAATGATTCACTATCAGAAAATTCGGAAAGTCAAGCTACATTGAGGGCATCTGGTAATTTTGAAGATCGTGTGCATGCAACAGCAGATAGTTGTCAAACAGACAGAGAAATTGGTGGTGTTGCAAGATCACCAGTTCTTCATCAGGGTCAATTTTTCTTTAATCAGCTTGAGAAGTTGAAAAAATTGGAGTGCCTAGGTGATAACATTTCATCAATCAGTGGATCAGACTCCACCAACCTCATGGTTGGAAATCATAATGATGATGCTGACATGAAAAAGATATCATGTGGTTTGGCTTCAGTTAATACCTTGACTGCAACCGGAAAGACTTTTAATAGTCAGTCTGTGTGCTGTGGTCTTGCTGGTAATCATTTTGATGAAGTGAACGACAATTGTCCGAGGATGCCAGTCAACTTCATCAAAGATTCTTCTCAAGAGATAGAGGTTCATTCAAACAAATCAAATGAATCAGATATTTCCTCATTGACTAATGTCCATCCTAATCGTTCTTCACAACAGGTGTGTGATTTAACTCTCTTTTTTCCCAATCTTTTATAATTAAATGGAATAGAATTATGATTCATTTCCTCTGTTCATTTCTAGAGGTGTCCTGAGTTGTCTGAAGAACAAGTGGAATCATCAGTCATTAAAACATTAACATTTGGGGTTGGTCAGATACATGGTATTCATAACCTTGGTCAGTCCGCAATAACTGTTCCCAAAACGAACCATGTAGACCCAGAGATTGAAGCATTAAAATGTTCAGATCAAAAGAGCTGTCATGAGAAGTCTGATGTGATGGTTGAGGAAAAGGAAGCTTGCTTGGTATCTAACTCTGTCAACTATAATGATGGACTGGATAATTTGGAGGACGTAAGTACTGTTTCCTTCCCAGAAGAAGTACTAAATATGGCTATTATAATTACTGCTGCATTTGTTTACCGTGGTGGGATGATATAAATGAAATTGCTGAACTATTGTATGACAAATTTTGGAACCCTAAGATGATGAGAATAAGTTTCCTTGAACCTTTGGGATAATATACTAAAATCTACACGCAGACACACACATCACAAGAGGTAGGGTTGATTCCATGACCTTAGTTTCAAGGTTACCTAGTGTCTAAATTGAGGTAAGTTTGTTGAGAGTCTTTACATGCAATCTGACTATAAAGAAGCCAAGAGGTACAGTCGTAGTGAAACTTAATAAAACAAATACTGCATAATTTAATAATTGTCTTTGGAATAACTTTTTCTGTCATCATTTTTATTACATGAAAACAGGTGAACGTCTGTGATATCTGTGGAGATGCAGGGCGGGAGGAGTTGCTTGCAACATGTAGTGCATGCGTTGATGGGGCAGAACACACGTATTTCACAATCCTTTTTAAATATTTTGTTATTTCCTTAATAGTAATCATTTATTTCATTTTTACATATTAAGAGATTGGCATCTAATTTCATTTTTCCTCTTTTGGATAAGCTGAAATTAAGATGTATCTTATTCTGTCAACCAGTTATTGTATGCGTGTGAGGCTGGACAAAGTTCCTGAAGGCAATTGGATGTGTGAAGAATGCATGCTTGTGGAAAAATCTGAAAAGGAAAAGCAAAATAAGTTAGTAAAGACAGATAGATCCTCAGAAGGATTAGTGTTGAATGAATTAAGGAAGGATTCTGAAAATTCTGGTACTAAAAGTTTTAAGAATAGTTTGGAAGCAAATGTTATAGTGCCAGGAGTTGAGGAAAGCAGGAAAAAGGTAGTTGGTTCTACTTCTTGCTTCTCTGTTAAGCGGTCTGCTGGCAGTCTAGAAGTCATGTCTGTGACAAAAAGAAGGGCTCTTCAGACAAGTGCAAAATCACCTAGGGTTTCTACACTCTGCAGCAGAAGCAAACTGTGTAGTGATAGTTCACATGAAAACTTAAATAAGGAAAATATAAGGGCAGCCCACGATGCAACTTCTGGTGACCAATCTTTTGGAAGTACCAGTGTTTTAGTTGATAAGTCAACCAAATTTCAACCTCAATCTCAGATGATACAAGGTATATTCATTATGCACCTCAGAGGAAATATGTAATGTTGTTCACTTTTAATTTCTTGCTTGATTTTATAAAAATTCTTGTAAATCTGGAATTATGCTTTGCAGGTTCTCTATTCAAGTCAAAATCATTTGAAATTACTCAGACAAAGAAGAAAGGCAAAATTTCTGATGTTAGCCATGTTCAAAAGCAAAATATTTGCAAGGATGCTGCTACCAGTGACCACATGAAGAAAGGAGCTTCCAGAACGATGCGCAAATCTATGTCATTCAATAATACGAGGGCAGACAACTCGTATAGTACTGATTCACCAGTTAATATGCAGTTTCATTTTGAGGATTTGAAGAAATCAAAGCATGGAAGTGAAGAGAATACAACTCATATGAAGTATAGATCCAAGTTAGGCAAACTTTCAGATGGTAGCCATGTCCAAAAGAAAAAGGTTTGCAAGTATGCTGCTACTGGTGACCGCAAGAAGAAAGGAGCTCTAAGAACAACGTGTAAATCTATGTCATATAACAATACGAGGGCAGATTGCTGGAAGAGTACCGATTCAACAGTTAAAATGCAGTTTCATTTTGAGGATTTGAAGAAATCAAAGCATGCAAGGGAAGAGAATACAACTCAAATGAAGTATAGATCCAAGTTAGGTAAGCCTTTGATGAGTTCACCAATGGCTAGTTCTGTTGGTTTTCAAGTGAAGAGTGAGAAAAAAAATTCATTTGGTGGAAGAACCATGTCAGTGCATCTTTCTGGATCCAATTGTCAGGATTTAAAGGATGATCATAAACAAATAGACCTTGCTCAAAAAAGCTCAAAGTGTCTAAATAATGAAGATGAGAAAGATGTTAATGATGTGAGACGTTATGCTGACCTTTCCACAGAAGCAGCGCATGCTGTCAAAAAAAATAATTCCAATACTAGCCGAGAATGTGATCTAAACATTAAAAGAGAGGAAAACCCAAATGCTACTTTTCCTTCTGATGGATTCCATTTTTTAAAAAGCTCTGCAACCATCCCTTATCCGGTTTCTGCTATTCCATGTCTTGATTATATATGGAGGTAATGGCCTCTTCTTTTTTCTGATGGATTATTTCTGACTTTGTTGGAGACTTTTCATTCATTTCTGTGCCTTTTTTTCCCCCTAATGCATCAAATTTTTTACATTTCATGCAGAGGTGGATTTGAAATTTGGAGAAATGGAAGATCTTCAGGTTCTTGCGATGGTATTCAAGCACACATGTCAACTTTTGCTTCACCAAGAGTTCATGAAGTAGTGCGCAGGATTCCTCAGGAAATTCTGGTGGAGGAAGTATCTCGGTCGAGCACATGGCCAAAGAGGTTCCCAACAGATTATGCCACAGAAGACAATATTGCTCTCTACTTTTTTGCAGAAGACATTGAGAGGTTTGTTTGGGTTTTGCCTCATATGAATCAGGTTCGTTCTTCCTTGTTGCTTACTTAACTTATCTACTTTATTAAACAGCTACAGAAGAAACTACAAGATCTTGTTGGAATTCTTGATCAGCAATGACTTGGCTCTCAAAGCAAAATTGAATGGAGTTGAACTCTTAATATTCCCATCTAACTTGCTTCCTGAGAAATCACAGCGTAAGAATTGAAGCTCCATTTCTTTAATATGCTAAATATTGCTTTCTTTATAAAAATTTGAACCAACCAACCTTCCCCCCCCCCCCCTCCCCTTTTCTCTCTCTCTCTCTCTTCTAAAAACAAAACAACAATACTAAATTGAAAAGTTATTTATTGGCAGGGTGGAATACATTGTTGTTTCTTTGGGGTGTGTTTAGGGAACAGTGGGATAGTCATTCTGAAGACCTGAAGTCAGATGGAGGCTTGCCGCAGATTGTTTCTGCCACGGTAATGCAGTTTAATTTTTTAATGCAGCTTTTGCTCTACTATTTTATGCCTATTCCTGAATTAATGCATTAAGTTAATAATTGGCTATAATTTCAAATGCCATTGTCAAGATGGTTTGGAATGGAAAACTTATAATAAAATTCAATATTTTCTAAAAAGTTTTAGATACCAAGAACCACAAAAAACATAAGAATCATTTGAATATTTATTTGTCAGAAGAGAAGATTTAAAAATATCTACTTGTTCACTACATGGAAACTTGTCTTCCTAACCCAGCACTGATACATACATACCTAATTTGATACACAGAAAGATCATAGCAAGTTCCCTCCGCAATGTATCTTTTAGCAATGATGACACTTTTGGTCACCTTTTACTATATCAACTTGAAAGAAGAATTATGTTAGTTTCATGAGAAATTTATGAACCTGCAATTGAGAAAATAACAAGAAGAAAGGTAGTTGTCAGTGCTGGTGCAAAAATTATCATAGGTACTGATTAATTTGCATTATATACTAAGCTAAATGCTTGCTAACAGTAAGTGTTTTAAAGGAGGTTAAGAATTCAATGAAATTTACTACTAAATGTCAGATGAGGTTTGTATGGGATCTATGGATTCTATGCTGAAGTAGGAAAGGTAATTTAAGTATACTTGTCGAGAAAAGTAATGTCAAGTAAGTAAACTTATTTTACTTTTGTGATATTTTTCCAAAATGCAGATTTTATTTTTGAGAAGATATGACCAGTAAGTGCTTCTTGCTTTAAGATTAAGATTAAAGTTAGAACAGTGTGCTTGAATTTGATCTTGGATTAGTGGCACCTAGGCTGGTGTGCTTATTCATCGGTCAAACAGTCGGACCATTGCATAGGCATGTAAGCATGTTCAGTTACCTAGTAGAGAATAACCTTGGTCTCAGTATTAAAATCACAAAAAGAAAATAATAATAATAGAGGTAAAAATTCAATGATTTTTCCTAGTATAACCAAGCACCAGAAGACCATAACTGTAGATTGTTGTACTAGAGCTAAATAAGTAAAAAATAAAAAAGTGATCAATTTTTATATAGATAGTTGCATCATATGTATAATAAACATCTCCAGGAATAAACTCATAACATTTTCATCATCATGCTAATCAGGATTGTTTGATTCTTTCGTACAGAAAAGAGAAAGAGATCCCAAGCAAAAGCAGGAAATGGACAACAAAACTGATCTTCAGTATAGGGAAGGATATAGTACAAACAGCTTGAGTGTAGAGGGAGAGACCGAAAGCAAGAGGGCCAAAAAATGTTTGAGTGGGACATGCAACAGGAACAGTTGTGGATGCGCTACTCATCCCGGTGGATTTCCATTTCAGATAAATGGCCTTGATTCTAAATTTGCTAGTGAAGTCCTTGGAGTTGGTTGTGGTGGAGCAAACGATACATTTATCTCTACAAAGAAGCAAGTGCTTATTATAAACGATGGGGGTCAATCAGAATCAGTCGAAAAACGAGTACTTACTGCAGATAATGGAGATCAGTTGGAACCTGTTGTTCCAAATCTGGAGCTGTCATTAGGACCTGCAAGAACAACAATGAAACATGAACTTATGCCTTTATTTCCAAGTGTTACGGAGAAGAAAAATCATGAAAACAAGTCAACACCAGTGACAGACAACAAAAATGGTTATGGTGATGAGTTCTTTACATCTCTCTCTCTTTCTCTGTCTCTCACATTACCATCATTTGACAGAGAACCAGATGGAAGCCATTGTTGGGCGTGAAACATTCTTCCAGAGTCTTTTTTTCTGGTGGCTTTGCCAACTCTTAAACTTAGAACAAAGCATTGTAAATAGTGTCCTAAAATTTTATGTTTTCTATACAAAAGTTTAATGTACAAAAGGATGATCTTACTGATCATAGACTCCTTCCAATAAAAAAAATAGTCTCAATCCAATAAAAAGAAGTCAAAATTTCCTTTTTTCCTTTTATTTTACTGATGTTTTCTTGGACATAATTCAAATATAAAGTATTGATTATTATATAGACAAGGGTTTGAGGAAGCAGTAACAAGTGACAAACTGGGTTGGATATTGTTGGCAAATTTACCGAAGTGAGACAAAAATATTGGATTCTGCACACTTTGTTCGGTATAAATGTTGAATATGCAAAAGGTACTTTCTTGAATTTATAGTAATTATTTTATTTTGATTGAACTTTAGAAAGTATGTTAATTTTTTAAGAAGGACGAAAAGAAAAATATAAACCAAGAATTTATTATTCCTACCTCATATTATATAATTAGAAGAAAAAAATGTAACATTCTTTGATCTTTTTCGAATTGAATTTAAAAATGGAATTATCAGTCTAGCACATTGTAAATATTGATAAAATTATTATTTACAATGTTACGATACTAAATTTATTAATTATGTGAATTTATTAACGATTGATGAATTGATAATGCTTTATAATTATTAAAAAAATTGATAAATATATTTTATGAGTTCGGAATTACAAATTATGATGAAAATAAGGTATAATTAAAGTAGTAAGTCCTTCAATTTTTATGACAATTAATTTGAATGTAGTTTTAAAAACTTAAATAATTATTTTATTTATTTTATTAAAATTACTAAAGTTAGAAAAATGTAATATTTATTAATTTGCACAAAATTATAAAATGTTTTAAGAGGTTGCTCGGCAGCAAAGCGTGGAAATGAAATACAAAGACCATTTAACGCTGACTGCAACTTTGTGACTGCGAGAAAACAAAGACGAAAGAGATAAACTGCTGCAACTTCCATTTTCTCGTATTTTCTATTCGGTTTTTCCTTTTCAATTTGTTATCCGAAGAGGGAAAAAAAAGGGGAAGAAATTGATAGCGAGGAGTGAGAGACGATGATTTGAGATGCTGTAGTGGTGCATCAATATCCGAATACAAGGCTTTGAAACCAAAATTTCATAGATCTGATCCCTCACTCACGACCGTCTAATCGTTCCATTTGGAGCGCCATCCACTGGATCAGAGATGCCGGTGGCTGCTTCCGCCATTTACTTCTTGAACCTACGAGGCGATGTTCTCATCAATCGCCTCTATAGAGACGACGTCGGGTAATCTCTCTCTCTCTCTCTCTGCGTTAGCTTTATGGGTTCTGTATTTGTGTTTATTGCATCTTCTTCTTGAGTAATAGGTTTTTTTGCCAATTTATGTAGGAGGGTGTGCATTGGAATTTAATGTTTTGAATGTTGTTGTAAGAGATTTTGAGTTATGGGTTTGATTGTGTTCGTTTAATGTAGTAGTCTGAAGAATAAAATCGTGGACTTTAGAATCAATTTGTTGAATTGGGTTTATTTGTTTCTTAAATTGTTAGCTTATTCTTTCCGGTTTACATTGCTTCTTTTTCATGGAGTTAGCATTTTGGCTCAGTATGAATTGAATCCTAGATTTAGCTCATTCCCATAAAACAGTTCTTATCCTCTGTGCTTAGGCAGAAGGGTTTAACGACCTTTTGATACTTAAAATAAAAAAAAAATAAAATAAAAAAACTCTAAATCCTGGCTTCAGCACCCAACTAACAAGCTATTGTGATAAAGTTGCCAAACTCTAAAACCTAAATCCTTCAAACTCTTCAATAACCTAAATAAGTAAAACAAGATAGTTAAACTTAAGAATTAATGTATTAAAACTTTGGGTTGCAAATGAGATATAGGATATGAATTTACATATGGGATGAAATGCCCTCCACAAAGCTTTTAGAAACGCTCTCTTTGTAAATCCATTATCACTCATTGAAATGGCCTCTTTGCAAATCCATTATCACTCATTTAATAGCTCCTTGTTTTTGAAAATTTTAATTTATACATCACATGTATGTCTCCTTCCATTCCAATAACTAAATAAACAATTGCAGCACTAAATTTATCAAGAAAACCACAAAACAAAAGATCGATAAATCCTTCTGCCTGAGCTCAGAGGATAAGGATCGTTTTATGGGATCTAGGATTCCATTCTAGGATTTCTTTATATGTGTAAAATATAAATATAAATATGTGTGTGTGTTTGTGGTATGTATATATTGAAGTAACTCTTTAATAGCTCATTTAATAACTTTTTAAATGAGCTATTAAATGAGATATTAAAGAGTTAATTGATGACTTGCCCCCACTTTCTAGGTCAATGTTTTTCATTAGATTGTTGGTTGCAATTGATGTGGTTATAATTCATGTATGAAATTTCCTATATAATGTCTGTTGAATGTTTTCAGGGGAAATATGGTGGATGCTTTCAGAATGCATATAATGCAAACGAAAGAACTAGGTACATGCCCTGTGCGGCAGATAGGCGGATGCTCATTCTTCTACATGAGAATAAGCAATGTATACATTGTGATTGTTGTCAGCAGCAATGCAAATGTAGCTTGTGCTTTCAAGTTTGTTGTTGAGGTACCCGGAATCTCTTTCTAGACTTTGTGAGGATTTTATATATCATATGTTTAATAGAGCACCGAATCTTCAGTATGAATAGTTATCAGTCAGTCTAGGTTGAATTGGCTATTAGATGTTCATGTCAAAGGTATAGGCTTCATCTGTAAGCTGCCCTAATTAGTTTTGTTTAAATGAACATAGACTGCCCCATATCCAAACCAATGCTTATATTATCAATAGTGACATGCCATACCACAAAAATCTGAGGATGGGGATGTGAACCTGCCATGTATACTTGAATGTTTGATTACACTTGAAATTCTCAGCCTTTGAACTTATTGAACTCAAAAAATGTTTGTTTAAAACATTTCCTTGATTAAAAGGAAATGGTCCATTTGAATTCGTAGTCTGATTGTGATACTTTTCTGCTTGCAGGCTGTTTCCCTGTTCAAATCTTATTTTGGTGGGGCTTTTGATGAAGATGCAATTCGTAATAATTTTGTTCTGATTTATGAGCTGTTGGATGGTATGTAGTTGAAAACAAGTGGATTATTCTGTCAAAAGCATGCAATATAAGTTAATTATCTGGAGTATACATGTACAATTAGACAGTTTAATAAACATGCTGCTTCTTCAAACTTGAAAATGTATTACATAATATGGATTAAAGAACTAGAGCTGAAAAAAAATCTGAGTAGCTAACCCCAATTGTTTATATTGAAAAGTTGGTGGTGAAAATTGATACACTTTATACAATGAGGAAGTTTACACTTGGACATTACAGTGTAACCAAAATGGTTCTGCCATTCTCATTCTCATAATGGTATAAACATAGGTGTTATGCTTTACACATAAAGTATGCTACTTAGAATTATAGTTAGTTGCAACATGATAGATGTGTCTCATAATTTTTTTTTCAGTGTTTTTGCTGAGTATGTCTGACGAGGTGGTCGATATGTTTGTTGAGTCATATTATGGTTTTTCATGTTCCTTCCATCTAGGATTTTTAGTTTCCTAGCTATATCTTTTGATCTTTTGGATTGCATGAGTGCATGTCTGTGTTTTGGATACATGGCCTAGAAACTTGGATATTTACAGTTGAGAATACTAGGACTTTTGAAAATGCCAATTGCTGCATCTAAAAAAGGCAATGATGTGCCAAAGGATTAGTGAAATGAAATGGTCTATATTCATGATTGCCCTAATTGCCCACTACCAAGAGTGGAGTTCTACTGAATGATTATTTGGATGCGTGATTCACAGTTTTAGTAGTTGAATTATAATGGTGCTAAATTAAATATTAGAATTAGATGATTTATAATGCCTGCCCATTTATGCATTTACATTTAGCATTAATAATTGACTATGATGCATTGATGCTACCATTTTTACATATTATGTTGCTTGTTAAGTATAGGTTGTGAACATTAATGGAGTCACTCTTTTGCTTATTGGAACATTGTTTTAGTTTTTTGTTGTCCAATAATGTGAAGATCAAATAATAAGCAAAGTAATAAATGTGAGTGACTAACATCTAACTTAAATTTGCAGAAATTATGGATTTTGGTTACCCACAAAATCTTTCTCCAGAAATTTTAAAGCTCTACATCACTCAAGAAGGAGTGCGCTCACCATTTTCATCCAAGGTTAGATGGTTTTTATGTATATCAAGACATATGGTTTTGTGAAAGACTGAAAGCTAGGATAAACTTTTACTTGTTTCTCATGTTTATTTCATATAATAATTAGTCTCTGCCCAATTTATTTTCATTCTTTTCGACTCTGGAAAAAACAAATAAAATAGCCTACAGATAAACCTGTTCCTAATGCAACTCTACAAGTTACGGGTGCTGTTGGCTGGCGGAGAGAGGGCCTTGTCTATAAAAAGAATGAGGTGATTTAGATATTTCTGACATCTGTTCTTTACTTATCATGGACTTATTTTCAGATTTTAACATCTAACATTTACAGGTGTTTTTGGATATCGTGGAAAGTGTAAATCTTCTTATGTCGTCAAAAGGTGGGTAATAATTTTTAAACTGTTTTGCTTGGACAATTCCTGTTTTCTCATTTCGTTAGCTATCTGATTATTGCAGGTAGTGTTCTGCGTTGTGATGTAACTGGAAAGATCTTAATGAAATGCTTCCTTTCTGGAATGCCTGATTTGAAATTGGGTTTGAATGATAAAATTGGTCTGGAGAAAGAGTCACAACTTAAATCCCGACCTACGAAAAGGTAGCTACCTTTCTTATATCTCGTAGTCCCGCTACCGTCTCTATAATCTTTCATATCCCACTTATCAGCATAGTATCTTATTTTCCTAGTTCGATACGGTTTTAACTAATCCTCTGTAAGGTTGAATTTTAGCACTTCTCATAGCATGTGCCATAAAAGCATGACACGATATTCAGCTCTTCCTTGCCTTGATTGATTTTCAAATGGCAATTTCTTTACCATCTAATTGTTGTTTATAGATGAAGTGAATATCATACAAGTAATTTAAAGATGGTAAACTCTTGTCATGCATTTCTCTTTCCAATTTTATTGTGCTAAATTTATTTCTTATGTCTTCACATTCTACTTATCCATTGGCTCCCTTTTTACTTTAACAATTGCAGTTATAATATACTTAATTTTCCATCCCTTGTCCTAATAGCTTTTACAACTTTTACTCTGATTGTAGAAGTTTCTTTTGCTCCTTTTTGCTAACGATGGTATATTTGCAGCGGTAAAACTATTGAGCTTGATGATGTTACTTTCCATCAATGTGTAAATTTGACAAGGTTTAATTCAGAGAAGACTGTTAGTTTCGTGCCACCTGATGGTGAATTTGAATTGATGAAGTAAGTTTATAAGTACCTCTTATGGTTCTATTGTACACTTATTTGCTTGAACTTGAACATTGTGTTATTTATTAATTGTACATCTGCATCATGTGTATGATGGCAATTTTTCCTTAAAAAACTTTATGGCTTTTCTATTATATTTAGGACATGTTTCTGACTTACTATGCTCTGTATATGATTTTATTAGTTTTTTCAGGTGTTTTTCTGCCTTCATAGGGTTGATATGTGTGCCAATTTGTTAATTTAAGAGATTGCACGAGTGTGCACACTTAGGTGCAAACATGTGTGATACTCCATGAGTCTCTAAACATATGTTTTATGAGAAGTGGCAGTTGCACCATTTAAAAAACTTTGCTCAGTCCCATATTTTTTAAATTCCCATAATGCCCTTCTTAAATGTTTATTTTTCTGAGCTTTTGAAAAATCAAGCTTTACATATACTTAATGGTTTTTTCTTCTACCAAAGCAATCAACCACGATGCTGGTGCCAGAGGAATGCCGGCGACCTTCTGGGGGTGATTACTGAATGTATAAAGCAGGTTGCTGGCGTTTTTCTGGCACCGACAGTACTGATTTTTTATATTTTATTTTTTCTTTTAAAGTTTAAAGTTGTTAAAGAAAAAACTCCAGTGCACATGGACTATTCATGCTGGTGAAGATCTTATAGGATGGTTGGCAGCTTCTCTTGGACTGGACTCTACTGGCTGGAAAAGCTTTGCCTGCCAAGTTCCTTAGTTTAAAAAAGATTTCAAAAACTAAACTGAAAAGTAAAAACTAAACTTAAAAAATAAATAAATAAAACTTGTGTCAGGCTAGTAACTAATGGGATCCGGTGACTGCAGCAGGTTTCATGGTAGCTGGCTTGAGAGGATGAGGAAGAAGAGTAAATCAAAATTTGAATTTTAAAACTAAAAAAAAATAAAAAAAAAATTAAATAGTGGTATTTGGGTCATTAAATTTTTATGGGACTGTATAAAGTTTATTTTGCATTGCAAAAAGAACTACTCATTTTATTTTGACTGGAGAATCTGGAAAAGAAATTGTTGTTGAAAAATTAAACCATAATATACCTTTCCTGGGAAAAAAAGAAAGAAGCATAAAACCAGAAAGTTTTACCTGATTGTATGTATATATATGCTAGTCCAAACCTCATGGATTTTGTTCCTCCTGCTCCTGTACATTTTATGCCTAAGTTTCTTATTCAGTTTCATCAAAAGATGTCTTGACTCTCAACCATCTTAAAACATTTTTATTTTTATTTTATCTTATTTTATTTTTTTATCTCGTTGGGGCGTCTCTACATTACAATTTTTTTTTCCCCTTATGATACCATTTCTTCATAATATGGTCTGTCATGTCTCTTTAGATGCTGTTTTGTTGTTCTCATTTCATTGTCATGTTGCTTTCACATTTCCCATAGTGTGGATGTGCAATACTTAGAAGCCCTACTGTGGAAGCATATTATATGTGCGTTAAATACTACCTGTATTATCCAGTGTTGCACGTTGCTCATTGCAATTAATTCTTTACCTTAAAATGGCTGCACTTTTATGTGTTAATATACAGATGCTGGTCAATTATGCAGTGCCATTATCATTGTTTTTCTTCTGTTTAAATAATTTATCTTATGATGGTTGTCTTTGCCTGTAGGTACCGTATTACTGAGGGTGTGAATCTTCCATTTCGGGTGTTGCCTACTATTAAGGAACTTGGTAGAACACGCATGGAAGTAAATGTTAAGGTTTGTGATCTTAAATGTTGAATGTTCCCATATCTAAAACTCCCCTTGTTCTGTACTAACTTAGATGTGCTTATCTTCAGGTTAAGAGTGTCTTCGGTGCAAAAATGTTTGCTCTTGGGGTTGTCATCAAAATCCCTGTACCAAAACAAACAGCAAAAACAAGTTTTCAAGTAACATCTGGTCGTGCAAAATACAATGCCTCCATTGATTGCTTAGTTTGGAAGTGAGTCTTTACTTTTTTAATTTCTAATTTATGTCCTATGGATTACACTTTTTTCTTTTCAGCTTTGAAATGTTTTTTATTTTGTTGCCCTGTGGGCACTGACTTTGGTAATACAAGGATATGGCCTTGGGATGAGGTGAGTCATAGGTTCAATTTTTCCCAAGGAAAATAAAAGGTTGCCTCTTTCTTTCCCCATTTTAACTTTGTGTGAACTATCCAGCCTTTAATTAAAATTAATTGTCCAATAAAATAGAAGATAAAGCTACCACAGGAAACAGAAGGAATATGTTTCTGCCTTGTTCTATTAATTTTGTTGCTTGATTTACGTAGTTTTCGCCATTATTACTGTATAACACATAATTTGGAGTGAAAACCATCGAATTACACACAAGTTGTAATATGTAAGAATTTTTTATAAAATATCTTATCACTTTGTTGTCCACCAGGCATGTTGTAATACATTTATGATTTACTAGTGACTTTCATTTCATTGTTTTTATTCCTGTAGCTGTTGCCTGATTAATGTTACTACAATTTCGTAGGATAAGAAAATTTCCTGGACAAACTGAGCCAACCATGAGTGCAGAAGTTGAGCTGATTTCCACAATTCAAGAAAAGAAGTCATGGACAAGGCCACCAATTCAGATGGAGTTTCAGGTGCCAGATTATTATTGTTACTAATTCCAGACTTCCAGTATTTTATGCTGGATAGGAGTGAAATTTATATGTTGTTAATATCAGCAAAAGGTTATTTATGCATGGATTATAGTGTTGCATAACATAGAAGAACCAAACGACTGGAATAGAAATTATGGAATGATGCAGGTCCAATGCTTACTACCAAGAAACTTTATTATTTCATGGGTTTTCAAATTGCTAAGTCAGCACTCGTAAATGTATTTCTTTAGACTTGCTATATTATTCAAGTTCATTCATGGCACATATGGAAGTCATAAGAGCCCCTTTGTCCACCTCTGGATAAAGTTTTGAAAGAATGCTGAGAACTTACAGCTGTTTACGATACTGTAATGATTTCCATAATTTGTATGATCCAACATCTATGCAGCTGTGTGAAGCTTGTCCACATTGCATGATTCAAATCCTGAACAGTACTCTATGTTGGCGGGATTGAGATCAAAGGAATTTGTGTTGGGATTTTTTTTTTTCAACTTAGATTTCATCTATCTGTAGCACTCAAAGATGGTGAGAAAAGAGTAGTTACAACTAAAATAGAACAGCCGAGTATGAATCTCTAGGAGCAAATTATTTTCATCAATATATAGATTATGTGTTCCATTTAATGCCATATTATACTGCTTTCAACCTTCCTTCCGAAGTAAAGGATGATAATTAATCAAATGCTGCTTATCCAGGTTCCAATGTTTACAGCATCTGGTTTACGGGTCCGTTTTCTTAAGGTAATTGCTCTTCCTTATCAGTGTACCATACCTTTTGCTCAAAATATGTGGCCTTTATCTTACTGCTGAATTGCAGGTATGGGAGAAGAGTGGCTACAACACAGTAGAGTGGGTTCGCTATATCACAAAGGCCGGTTCATATGAAATCAGGTGCTAGAAACTTTCAAAGTACTGCAGTGAGACTTGAGAAATGAGATTGGAGATTACATATTTGATATTCAAACAGACTTGGAAAATTGTTGCCGGACTTTTGGTTTAATCAAAGATGAAAATCACTAGGAATTTTTTATTGGTTGTAGTGTTGCCTCCAAATGATTGGTTGTGGTGTATACTTTTGTTTGATAATATTCTGTTGTAAATGCTAGCCCAATTTTCTTTCAAACTTGTGAAAGTGTTAGATTCTTTTACCATTTTGAGATTCAATATTATTTGTTCTTGTAAGGATAAAATTGTTACTGAAAAAGGCTCTAGATGATTTGTTTTGGGTTGAGTCAATGTTATTTTGGCCAATGATTTGGTTTGAGATTCCTATAATAGTTAATTCCTTTACAATAGAAAAGGCACCCCCAACAAGCAACAACCATCTCAAATTTCAAAGCCATCAAAACAAGAATTGCCTTTTCTCAACACACTCAACTTTCAAGCAGCTTAATATCAAATAACTTAGTATGGGGATTTTTTTTTGGCCAATTGCTGAGTATGGCTGCAAAAGTTATGGGTTTGAAAATGCATCTTAATATTATGAGAAAAATAAAATTACAGAAAGTAAAAAATAAACTGAAATTTGTTTGTATTTGAATTTTTATTTTATTTTGATATTATGACTATCTTGTATGTGTTTTCTTTAGTTACAACTAAAACAGCATTTTTAGACCTTAATAATTACAAATTATATTTAGTAGGTAAAAGCTTCAAATGCTTATAGAAAATTTCACTTATTATATAACCTAAAAAAAATCAATTCTTTTTTGTTTCTCATTTGTATTTTATTATTATTTTGCTTTAATATTCTTGTTCATTTTTTTTTTCAGAAAATCAACATTCAATATTAAAAAATATACCGATTTACATTATAAAGCAAAAATATAAAAAAATTTAACATTGAACGTTGTTTTTCATGTTTAATGAAATATCAACAATAATATTAGAGAAAATATAAAGAAGTACAAATGAAAAATATTAGAGAAATCATATTAAGAAATACAAATTGAAGCTTTCTATAAGCATTTGAAGATTTCTATAAAAAATTTCTACAACAAAACTTTAATTATATATTTTTTTGCTGAGAAATTTTGTAATTTATAAGAAACTAAACTATTTATAATCTAAACTAGATTTATATAGGAACTGGAATTGTTATAAAGCATTAATGTAAGCTTAGGAAGTTTAATTGTTGGGTTTTTGTCATAGTTGATCTTTAAATTTTAGAGTTATTCTCATTTTGATTTTTTATTTTTCGGTGACTCATTTGATCTTTAAACTATTTTTCTTTTCTCATTTTAGTTTCTAAATTATATGTAAAGTCTCACTGTTAGTCTCTATTTGATTTTATCAGTTTGGCTAAGGAAAGATGTGTGTGCATGTCACATGTTCCCGTTGATTAGGAGTAGGGTTGGTACTTAGGGACTAAAGTGAGATTATTATTGTGATTGCAATTTTCCGCCACCTCTTCTATTTGTTTAATTTTTTTTTTAAAAAAAAAATTAAAGTTATAGCACCGGTATGGTACCTGCCAAAAACACTCCAACGCTCAAGTTAGCACTTTGAAAGAAAACAAATGTGCTTTGTGAACTCAAAGAATAATTGTTGTGTGCAGAATGTGTCCTTATCTCTTAATTCTCATATCTTACTTATACTTTTAGTATTTCTCGCACCTTTATGGGCTTATAACTGTCTAATGAATGATTTTTATGTTTATTAATTTCCATGATTGCCTGAGAATTAATTGAGTTCGGAACAATTGCAATTGAAATTTTATCTCCTTTTAACATGCGTTAGAATGTTTCGGAATTGACATTTGGGTTTTCTAGGCATGTGTTCAACATGTTTGGAAACATAGACGTGTGTTCAAGATGTGCCTTGGAACTTTAGAATAACTATAGTTGTTCAATATCTGAATTACTCCTTCAGAAGGTCTACACTCCACTATCGTAGACAACTGAAGCTCACCCTCCTAAAATATCCAAGATTATCTTTCAGATATAAAATAGTATTCACATTTAGTAACCTACTCTGTGAAGTGACATGTCAGTTCATGGAGTTACTTATGTTCAAAATCAAACATGTATATCCCTTTTTTGAATAAAACAAAAATCTGGCTATGCTGTCAAACATAGCTTCATCACCGTCCATGTGTCAGCTGAACATTTTTCAAAAATTTGCAATGATTAACCTAATTCAGTCGCCTTGTTTCCTATGCCGAAACGAAAGGTCATGATTCCTAGTCATTAATCTCATGATCCTACGATCCAATCTGATTCGTTAAATTGTTTATATAATCTTTTCCTTCCTCATCTTTCTCTTCTCTTATCTCCTTCTTCCCTCCATACTTGAACTAGTAGAAAATAACTCCCTTGTTAACATCCTTGGTTTCTTTAACCTCCAAACAACTAGAACTTCGTCCCTGCTTCACTTTCTCTGTCTCTGTCTATGCCTATACCTTTTTTCTTTATGTTCTCAACAATCCCATGTCAGTTTTCTCTACTTTTCATTTCCTTCTTTTTTACTTTTTCTTTCTCAAAAGAAGAAACCTCTAATTCTTCCATTCTTTAAATTCTATATAGAACCCAAACAAAAATGTCTTCTCTTTCTTCGAACACTTATGAAGATTCATTCCAAAATCTGATGGAAGAAACCTTGCCTTCTTCCATCTCTCCCATAGGTGGTTCATTAGATGAATTTGACGATTCGTCGGGTTCAGAAAAATCTCTGTCACTCAAACCCTCCAAACCCTCTGTAATAATACCCACTCTCATTCAAACCTCATAAACCACCTTCAGAGGTGTCAACTCAAACAGACACCTCATGGTCACCTCGACTTCCTCACCACATCTGCTTCGTCCAAAAAACCATCCACCCGTCGCAAAAAAGGGAAACCCAAACGAAGCTCTTCTACTTATGCTTCAACTATCAATTCTCACTAGGCGTTGCAAAAAATTCTTAATAAATACCTATACCTCGAAAATGTCGTCGTTGACTTTGCACAACCTAACGAGTGTGTCCAATTTGTCTGAGAGGGATTCACTTGTTTTTATGAACTTCCCATTAAACTTGGTCTTCGTTTTTCCGTTCACCCATCTATTCAAAAATTTCTCTCTCACTTTGATTTAGCTTCGACGCAACTTATGCCTAACTCTTGGAGAATTATCCTCAAACTTGTCGTTCTGTCCAAGATATACCACTTCATACTCACCCATAACCTCATATTTCATTACTACTCTTTTATAAAAAATAATGACGAATATGGTCGCTTCATTCTCATTCCCCGAGGAAGAGACTCCTCCACGGCACGACCTTCTGCAACAATGGTTGGCAGAGCAGGTTTTTCTTCATTAAATGAGCCAGGGCTTCTACTCAAACTGTTTTTTTCAACATTAGGGATAGCTAGAACCTTGAATTTGGTAAGAAAACCTCACTTTCTTCTTGCTTATTTTAACTTAGGGTTATTAACACTGGAAATACCTGAACTATGTCTGGTTTTACAAACAGGTACCCCAACTTTTTTTTTTTTGCATTTTAGTACCTAAACTCGCAAAAGTGTTTCACCATTAGTACCTACGTCCCTTTCTGTTCAAAAACTTCGTTAAATGCACATGTGTTGCACGTGATGAATAGTAATTTGTGTTTTTTTCAATTAATTTGATTAGTTTTTTGTGATGAACAGTAAATTAAAAATAAAGAAAAAAGAGAAAACAATTTGATTAATTTTTTGTTAGAGGGAATTCGTGTTTTTTCAAGTTATATTTTGTTGTGTGATTCAAAATGTTAGAATATTGTATGATTAAATTGAGAAAATAATTAGAATTTTCACAAAAAACTTCAAAATCCATGCAAATTGAAGTTTGAGTTGGGTTTTAATTTATGGTAGTTTCTACAAAAAATTGACAATGGGGCTTCGTCGGGAATGAAGAGACGAAACCAATGGGACAAATTTTGCCACAAATGGTGGTCGGAATCATACGATTCCGATTGGAAAAACAACCATGTCGTGCGACTCGGTTCAGTGAAATGGGTCAACCCACAACCCTTCTCAAGGTTGGGGATGACCCAAAATAACATTGTTTTATTAATATTAGTTTCATATAATAATAAATGAAGCAAAAAAATGTCGTTTTGATATCACAAAAAGGACACCGTTTTGGGTCGACCCATTTCACTGAACCGGGTTGCGCGACTCGGTTGTTTTGCCCGTCGGAATCTTATGATTCCGACCACCAGTTTAGCAAAATTTGTCCCATTGGTTTCGTCTCTTCATTCTCGACGAAGCCCAATGGTCAATTTTTTTGTAGAAACTACCATAAATTGAAACCCAACTCAAACTTCAATTTGCATGGATTTTGAAGTTTTTTGTGAAAATTCTAATTATTTTCTCAATTTAATCATACAATATTCTAACATTTTGAATCACACAACAAAATATGACATGAAAAACACACAAATTTCCTCCGAAAAATTAAAAAAAAAATTAATCAAATTGTTTTATCTTTTATCTTTATTTTTTTTAATTTACTGTTCATCACAAAAAATTAATCAAATTTACTGAAAAAACACAAATTACTGCTCATCACGTGCAACACATGTGCATTTAACAGGGTTTTTGGATGGAAAATGATGTAGGTACTAACGGTGCAACACTTTTGGAAGTTTAGGTACTAAAATGCCAAAAAAAAAGTTGGAATATCCGTTTGTAAAATCCAACATAGTTCAGGTACCTCCGGTGTTAATAACCCTTTAACTTATCTATTTCCTAATACTTTGCTTTCCAGATCGCTACCTTAACAAAGCTCCGAACTCTTTTACTTCAGACGAAAAAAGGTCGATTTGAATCCTCAGCCATATTGAAGACCTTCGCCTCAAATAAATCCTCACACTCGAGGCATTCGTCGAAGCGGGTCTTCATTCCGAAGTGGAATTAATCCCTATCAGTATTCCCATTTCCACTGAATTTGTAGTTTCTAAAATTAATTTCTTTAAATTTTGTATATTTAAGTGCTTCGGACCCAATCCTGACGGTTTGACTCACTTGTGGTCGAACCTTCCTTTGGAACTTATCAAAGCCATGGAGAAGAAAATAATTGCTCTAGCCAAACTCACTTTTAAGGAATTAAAAAAAAAAAAAAAAATTGGAGAAGTTAGAGGCTAGAAGAGAAAAGAAAAGAAAAACCTCCGAGACTCAAAGTTTTGGGGGCAAAACTTCAATTGCTGGTCCTAAGGTGCCACCGAGAAGCCTCAACACGTGGTCCTCTTTGAAAAAGGAAAAGCTCTCAAAGTGAGGCCTGAGTCTCGATTTCCATGTTCCTAACCTCGAGCCTCCAACAAAAAAGGTCAAGAATACTTCCTCCATAACCATCCTTGAAGATCTAAATAAGGTTCAGATCAGCTACCCTCCTGACATCTCCTTTAGTAAGTCTTGCCCAAGCATGTTCCGATTGATGACAAAATCAATCATCCATCATGATGCTGACTTGCACAAGAGATATTCGACTTCGTTCACTAAAGATGCTGCAATGATGTGCTTCACGATACTTATATTTCCATTCCTCCTTTCAAAATTTTCCTTCATTTTTTAACTAACTCCATGCTTTGTCATGCAGGCTTGCCAAAACATAATTTTGGCAAAGAAAAAATAGATCGAGATTCTCAAAGAAGTTGAGATGCTGAAGGCTGAAAAAAATTGAATTTGCTACTGAAAAGACTTCTCTTCTAGACAAAATCAAAGAGCTAGATGAATACTCATGCATACTAAATAAATCATTGCAGGAGACTTGTGAAGATATTCAAAACTCTTGAAGCTTAATCATTGACTGTGATTCCAAACTGAATGAATCATCTGAAATAATTGTGGGAATCCCAAAAGCTCGAATGGGAAAAAGAAAAGAAGAATTGGCTCAAGCAACTCAACTCTCTTGAAGCCAAACTTGAGACAGTTGTCTCAAAAAAGGAGAAATGTGAGAGAAGCTGAAATGCCAAAAGCTGATCAAGAGAAACTCTTGGGTTTACACAGTCCGAGAATACCATGACGCTAAGGTTAAGCAATTTACAGCTGGCACTCAACTTTCTGAATCCAGCAACTAAGATAGAAGATAATTCCAAATGGATGATATCTCCTCTGACGAAAATGCAAATTTCGAGGATAAAAATAATGAAGCATATAGCCATCCTCAAGCCGAGACTTCTGACACTAAGGTTAAGCAATTTACAGCTATCACTCAACTTTTTGAGTCTAGCGACAATGAGAGAAGATCATTCCAAATGGATGATATCTCCTCTGACGAAAGTATCAATTTCAAGGATAAAGATGACGAAGCATATAGTCATCCTCAAGCAGAGACTTATGCTCAGCTCCAACTTTTTAGAGGCAACCCTCTTGCTGCCAATCCGAATCCTTAATTTCCAAATTCCGAGCCAAGCAATATTATAATAGACAATTAACTTTTATTTTCCATGTATCTTTCTACCTTGGTGCATTATCAATTAAAGGACTTTTATGTGCATTGTTTTCTTAATATTAATTTAACCTGATATAGCTTCGAAAAATAGGTTTTCTTGAGTTAATTCTAATAGTTAGAATATGAATTCAAATTAATAATCGAGTTAATTCTAATAGTTAGAATATGAACTCAAATTAATAAAAGAAACACTTTGTTTTAGAATTTTCCCGATTATTAGGGATGACCTGGCCCCATACATTAGGCAATAAGATCTACAAGCGCTTGTTCCCGATAGTTTGGGCAATAATGAACTCATTTATTTGAGTTGAGCCGTTTGAGGCTTTAGACCTATCATATTAGGTCATAGAATCCGAGATACTTCATAATGCGAAGAAAAATTGTTTGAAAGATAAATTTCTTCTTTAAATTGCCGAAAGATGAATTTCATAAAGACAAAAGATAGAAGATAATAAATCTGCAAAACCTTCATCATGAATTAGATAATATTACCCTACCTCCAAAAAAACAAAAGCAATTTAAAGATCAAAAGCTAACTGAAAAATGTATTCAAATGAATACGTCTTAAATATTCTAAATTCCAGCTCTTTGGAACATCTTTGCCACTTTGATCTTGACGTCTATATACCCCAGGCCGAGGGATAGATATGACAAGATAATGTTCTTCCCAATTTGGTCCGAGCTTCCCAGCATTGATCTCTTGTGTATTTTGGAAGACTTTCCGGAGAACGAGATCACCTATTTTGAAATTCTAAGGTCGAACATTTGAATTATAGTGTTGTGATGCCATCTTTTGGTATTGGGCTAACCGAATTGCAGCAACTTTGCATTTCTCTTCGGATTCTTCCAGAGTTTGTTTTAACATCTAATCGTTTTAGTGCAACAAATCTCCACCAGTTCAGATAGTCAACTCCAAAACCTCTGTAGGTGAAACAACTTATGTGCAATAAACCAAAGAAATGTGCAACCCATTGGCTCTCTTATTGTTGTACGATATGCCAATAAATACCCCTGGCAACTCTTTGGCCTATTTATCTTTGGACTTTTCAAGCCTCTTATTCAAAGTATTCAATATGGTTTTGTTTGTAGATTCGGCATGACCATTTCCCTGCGGATGTTGTGGAGTTGAATATCGCACGTCTATCTTCTATATTGCACAAAATTCTTAACCTTCTGACTCATAAATTGAGAACCATTATCCTTCACAATACTCCGAGGTAACCCGAATCTGGTGACAATATTCTTCCAAACAAATGCCACAACATCAGAATTTTTAATATTCGCATACGACTATGCTGCTACCCATTTGGAGAAATAATCCATAGCCACAAAAATGAATTTATACTGCCTAGGTGCCTGAGGTAAAGGTCCGACAATATCCATACCTCATTGAATGAATGGCCATGGACTAGAAACTGATGTCAATTTGTTCGATGGTACATGATCAGAGCAAATTTTTACACTTTCGAACATATCGTTCGGAATCTTTCACCATGGTCGGCCAAAAATACCTTTGCAACATTATCGTTTTTTCCCAGTGACCTTCCTCCTGAATGACTTCCACAAAATCCTTCGTGATTCTCTGCCATTACACTTAATGCCAAGCTATTTCCAAGACATTTCAGCAAAGGTCTCGGAAAAGACTGTCAGTATAATTGACCTCCAAAAATGCAATAACGTGCTGACTTTGATTTCAGTTTCTGATATTCGGACTTATCCTTCGGACATTTTCCATCCACTATGTGAGCAAGTATTTCTTGAATCCACATGGCGTCTTCTCTTTGGATGCTATTGACCCCTGAAGGTAAAATGCTTCTCTATTCAAGAATAGTGACATGTATGGTTCTTTTGCCTCCAGGATTAACATTTGAAGCCACATTTGCTAATGCAACGGCATGGCTGTTCTTTGACCTCGGCAACTGCTATAGTTTCACTGCTTCAAATCCTACCATTAACTCCTTTGATTTCTTTAGGTACGAAGATATAATCAGATCTTTCACTAGATAAGCCCCTGCACTTGATTGACCTCCAATTGCGAATCACTAAAAATCCTTACTGGAGTTGCTCCCATCCGTTTAACCAATCGTAATTCAACCAGTAAAGCTTCATACTCAGCTTCATTATTGGTGGTAGAAAACCTAAAACGCAAAGAATGTTCCAATAAATCACCAGCTGGACTCTTCAAGAAAATCCCAGCTCCTGAACCTTTGGCATTAGATGATCCATTCATGTATATCTGCCATTCAGTCTTATACCCCTCGGCCTTATGCTGCCTCTCCACCTATGGTAAACTCAGCTCCAAAATCTGCTAAAACTTGAGATTTTATGGCAGTACGAGGCATATATCGTACATCATAAACACTTAACTCTGTTGCCCATAACACCATTCGTCCAGCCAAATCAGGCTTATGTATAATTGAACGAAATGGATAAGCTGTAACTACATCTACCGTATGACTTTGAAAATACTGCTTCAACCTTCTTGCTGAAATGACCAAGGCAAATTAATTTTTTTCTAGGTACGTGTACCTGGTCAAGGCATCTTGTAGTACTTTACTGACGTAAAAAATCAGATTATAATCCCTCCCTTCGCTTCGCACTAAGACCGAATTGATTGCATTATCCGAGGTCAACAAGTACAACTGCAAGACATCCCCTTCCTTCGGCTTGACTAAAAGTGGTGGAGACCCAAGGTAATTCTTTAATTCCTAGAATGTAGATACACTTCATCGTTCTCTATCTGGCATGCCAAACTGTGATTGCAATTTTCCGTCACCTCTGCTTTCCATTCAATCTTCCCTAAAAAAAATTAAAATTATAGCATCAATGTGGTACCTGCCAAACACACTTCGAAGTTCAAGTCACCACTTTGAAAAAAAGAAATGTGCTTTGTGAACTCACAAATAATTGGTGTGTGCAGAATGTGTCATTACATTTCAATTCTCACATCTTACTTTACCTTTAGTATTTTCCTCACCTTTATGGGCTTATAATTGTCCAATGAATGCTTTTTGATGATGATTAATTCTCATGATTGCTTGGGAATTAATTGAGCTCGGAACATTAGCAATTGACGTTTTATCTATTTTCAATAGTGTTATAACGTTTTAGAATTGACGTTTGGGTTTCCTAGGCATGTGTTTAACATGCTTCAGAAACATAGACGCGTTTAAGATGTGCTTCAAAACTTTAAAATAACTACAAATGTCCGATATCTGAATCACTCATTTAGAAGATTTAGTTTCCCTCTGAAGGTTTGCACCTTACTATCGTAAACAACTGAAGCTCACCCTCCTAAAATATATGAGACTACCATTCATATATAAAATAATATTCACAATTATATAGCTTAAGATCATTTTCAACAGTGTTCTTTATTTTAAAGAACATAATTTTTAAAATAAAAGGCATATTGAAAATTTTTAAGAAAAAAAGTGAAATATTTTATTAACTCCAACAACACTCTTCATTTTGCATTTTTCCATGAACAATTATGATTCATATTTTTTTTTCTCCTTTTTATCCTTTTTACACTAAAATAGTATTTAAAAACAATTAAAATATGAAATTATAATTAATTTATTTAATTATAAATATGCATAAAAAATTATGAAGTAATAAATGAAGTTTTATATAAAAAATAAATTTGTTTTCCTATATTTAGAAAGCCAAATTTTACATGTTTTTTAATTTTTTATTTAAAAAATTTATTGAAACTAAAAAAATATATGATCTTTAAAAATACAAAATATAAGGCGTTTAAAAAATTCATTAAAGATGCTCCATAGACTATAATGATACTTATGTTTAATTGAAGGCCACGTGCAATAAATTGTTAAAAGTTAATTTTTATATGGAAAATAACTTTAAGTAATATAAATTTTTAAAACTTAAAATCTAATTTTTATAACACATTTGAAAATTAAAACCGAAATTGATAATTGATAATTACTACGCTTTATTCATTTATTGGAAGCTATTTTGTAGACATCCAAGAAAAAGATAAAATTAAATTAAAATTAAAAAAAATTGAGCAGAAAAAGCACATGCATATAATACACATGCATTATCATTAATTTGTATTATTATTTGATATTACTATAAGATACGTACAGAAATTGCACCAGAAAAAATATCTATAAAAAAATTAATAAAAACAGGAAGAAAAAGAAGATATCATCGACATCAAGATTTGGCAATTTCTTTTCAACAAACTATTAAAACTTTACCCACCAAAAGAAACTACTAAAACATAAAATAAAATAAAAAACGAAAGGGAAGAACGGTTGATCGCCGACTACAAATACGGTGTCGTCGGCAGTCTCTTGGTTGTATTGTGGGAATTGGGAATGGGGTTGTTCAGGAGGATAGCAGGGTTTCTAGGGTTTGTCAGGGACGATGCTCACGATGTCAGAGATGGAGAAGACGACGATAACGGCGATGATCTTACTACTTCTTACGGTCGGAATCCGGTCCATATGCAGTCTACTGGGTTGCCCCGTAAAGGGTTCAGCGTGCCGGTTCAGGTCTCCGTTGACCGACCTCAATCCGGTCCAATTCTTGTTCCTTGTGATTCTGGCCATGGCGGTGTCCAGGTCTGTTGGTATTTCTCTCTTCTTTCTATTTCTTTCTTCTTCTTCTTCTTTTTCTTTTCATTTTCATTTTTCGTTTATTGGGTTTTAGCTCTTTCTTTGTTAGGAACAGAAAACAAAAGAAATAATTTGCTTTTTCTGTTTTATTTTAATGGCCAATTAAATTTAGAAGAAAATCCAAGTGTTGATTTTCAATGTATAGCTTGTGAGTCTGTGATTTGGGTTTTGTTGTTTATGGCATTTGACAAGTGCTTCCAAGTCTGTTGTACTTGTGCTGCTCTTCAATTTCGGATATTTTAGCTCATGTTGGTTATATAATTTAGATTTTCAAAAAATTTTCGGAAATAATGTCATTTTTCTTGGAGTTTAGTGGGATAGCTGAATGCAAGAACACCTTGTAATTGTACCCGTTAGTGTTCAGTCTTCAATGTGTATTAGTTACTGTTAAGCTTAGGGTTTCTTTGGGTGAATTACTGTTAAGCTATTTAGTTCTTCCTATTTGCTCACTTTCTGTTTTCTTCCAAAATGGTTTGGAAAAAGTAATATTTTCTTACTGCTTGATAACACCTCCTAATTAAGTCAAATGAATGGGGAGGAAAAAGATCAAACTAGTTGTATTTGGATATAAAATTAAGGAACGCAATTTTAGCGGATCTATTGGTGTATCTTTGCTTAAACTTGTAAATTGTTAAAAAAAAAAATTAACTTGATCTTTGATTTTCTCTTAATCCTCCGTTTTTTATTTATTTTTATTTCTGATGTATCTTGTTCTATGTGATTAGTTCTCCCTTGCAAAAAGCAGAAAAAAAATGTGATCTTTTTTACCTTAGTGATTCCATAAAAGGTTAATTTTATTTATTTACTTATTTCCCCATTCTTTAACCTTCTAGGTTCTGTGTAATTCTTGTGAAGCTAAGCTATTCTTCCAAGGTTCTGAAAAATCTATCTCATCATTCTCAATTCTATTCTAGATGATTAAGCAACTCTAGTTCCTAAAAGAAAAATGGGGATGTAGAGAGGCATTAGAATACTTTAGTTTGATTCATATCGTAAGCAGGGATCCTGACCCTTACAATTGTCGGGTGTGTCGATCCTTTCATGAGCATGGTTCCTATCGTCTCCTAATTAGTAAGTATCAAGAAAACCTTTCTCTATCTCTCTCTCAATAATAAATCTAAATCTGTGAGCTGTGATCCAAACTGTACCTTTTAAGTTGAGTTTCCTTCTCCCGTGAAGTGATCTGGAAAACTTTTAAATTGATTGTTCTGAAGAAATGTTGCATTTAATGACCATAAGCATAGTTGTCAAAATGTGTATAGTAACGATATGATACGAGTTTTAACTATAATATTTTTAAAATTATATATTTTTCTGTATATTGGTCATGTATAGTTATAGGTGTTTATAGTGTTCCCATAAAATACCGTTCATCTTAAACATATAAAAACATCAATATGGTAAATTATGGACATCATTATTCGGTCATATAAAATTTCTATAAACTTTCTAACCAATTAAACTTCCACATTTTAATCAATTTTTGATGGCATCATAATCTGCATTCTTAAATATCAATAAATCTATACTTTTTATTCTTTACATTAAACAACACATATTTACACTAAAGCTAGACAATTTTACACAAGATGGCATTGTTTTTTTTAAATTCATGCATATCATATGTATTGGTGTATTGGACGACACTGTACAATTTCCGATACACTTAAGATACGTATCATTTTCTATCCGCAACGATACATATTGTATCGTGCATACAATACTAACAATTATGACCATAAGCAGTTCAGTGATAAAAACTGGATTCAGTATATTGCTAGACCGGAAACACTCAAGTGATATTCAAATTGCAAAGGACGTGAATAAAAGACACTGTAAAAATAAACATGGGTCAAGGAAATCAGTTATTAATTATATTAGCAAATAGAAAATGACGGCAACTATTACACTTTGGAGATTCAATGCTACAGATTACAATTCATTACTTGAGAAATTCATTCCTCTTTTTTTTTTTTCCATCTTTTTTTTTTGGTGTTTTGCCGTTTCATATTTTTATGAATATGGATGGATCAAATATTAGGAAAATTAGCTATGTAGCCTACCATTGAGGTATTACCTTATGAGGAATTGAGTATTCGGAAACTTGAAGATGTTTATCATTCCTTTCTGAGTGGATTCGTTGCTTGACTAATGCAGAGGACTGACTTGACCAATTCAGGCAGGGGATTGGGTTTCCATGATATATAATTGAACTGTTACTAGTTGGAAAGAAAAAAGTAAACTAAAAAGTAAAACGCATGTCAAATTTGCAATAGAAATAACTCTGCAAACCTGTGACTTGAGAAATTCTGCAATTTTCTTTTGGCAATTTTACTTGAATCAATACAAATTTGTATCTAGAATTATGGAACAACGAGTAAATGTTCTTTGGGCCACAAGATAAGTTTTGAGAGTATGAAATTTATATATGCTGGTTAAGAAGCAAGATTAAATTGATTGGTTGCTCTTGGGTGAGAAGCTTCCACTAAAATTTTGCAGTCTTTTGCATGCTAACTTTGCAGTTTGCACTTTCCTTGTGAAGTTGTGACTTGTGATAAAATTGTGTATTTTAAGATGCTGATGATTTGCAATCAGCGAGACTATAGTTTTATGACAATTCTGTTGCTTTAATGTTACGCACCCTTAATAAATCAACAGGATGGATAATATCGCAAACTTTGGTCAATTTTCCTGTCCTTTATTGGCTACACATGATTTTCTTCATGTTTTTTAAAATTCCAAATTTTTTCGAAATTGGTGTGATGTTCAGCTTTGTTAGGTGACTCTGAGCGAGGTATTTTTTAATCTTTATTGTTATATGTCTCCATTAAATTATACTTGGTTGATATACTAGGTAGGTTGAGTGCATGACATATATTCTGATATAAGTACGATTTGGAAAAACTTCTTATATGGGATGCAATGAACAATATTAATTATAGTGCTTGATCCACAATTTAAATGGTTGAAAAATTGTGTGTGGGAGATTTTAAGTCTTTATGTTCAATTCTTTAATAAATAAGATAGTCCAACTACAAGAACTGAGATCTTTTGCTGCTACTGCTTCTGCTACTGCACTAATATTGTGATGACTGTTGTCATCTTTTAAGTAGACTAGTTGTTTGAAGTTCTATAACAGAAAGCTAATCAAGGCATCAAGCAGTGGACAGTTCTAACGCTTGAACTTGATTTTGATTAGTATTGTTATCAAATAACATTTGATTAGTTTCCTGGCCAATGCTGATTGAAACCTACTGTGCCTGAAGTTATGAATTTGTTGGATCAGATTATCTGCTAATGTCCAAACTAGAATGCATTGTCATCTATCTTTAGAGCCAGTTAACTTTAGAGTTTTTTTCTTTCCTTATCTATCTTTGAATTTGTTCCATTTGGCTCATCTTTTTTGTTGACTTAGAAGATTCCCTTTTAGTAATTTTAGGTTGAGAAAGCCCATTTTATCATGCCTGATTAACTCAGATGGTGGATATATTGAAGGTGTCCATGGGAGGAGAAATGAGTAGAAGGAAAGATAGTAGAGAAGCGGAAAAAAGGAAAGAGTGTTAGCTTATTTTCTTTATCGGTTCTTCTTATTTTTTTCTCCTCTACCAAGCATTAGTATAAGAGCTATTGAATCTTAAGAGAGACTGATGCCTTGAATATACTTAGCTTTCCCATAGGATCCATACCCTCTCTTTTGAAAAATCAAGTAGAGGCAATTGTAGGGTCTGAATATGGGGATCCTTTTGGGCTATGTTGTTATTTGTGGTGCGTGTTCTGGAAAGTTATAAAAGATTATAAGTAGAAAAATGAAAGAGAGAAGGAGAGAGGAAGTGCTGTTGAGGAACCAAAATTTCCTCTTTATCCCACAGATCCAATAATTTGGATGGGGTGGATGACTAGGGTAAAATTTTGTAATCTAATGCAATGAAAGATCCTTCTAGTTGTATCGGTAGTTGGAATTCATTTTCAGTTGATCAGTCTGCTCATGCTGAATTTATAGTGTGTGTTCTTCAACCAAGGTGCATTGGCATCTTCCAATCCCCTGTTGGATGTACCTTTGTGCCAATGTATCTGCATCTCAGGAGGCTAACATTGAGTCGAGTGTGCATGGTTTTTGCACTGTTGATATTCTTTCTTCACTTCATACTGCGAAGCTTTTTGGATTTCAGTTTCTTACAAGGTTAAACAACATTAATGTAGATAGTACTTGAATAGAAATATTTTGCTGAAATCTCCCTTGCCAATGGTCTACATCTCCCTTATTCTTGTTCTTATTTGTGTGTGCATCTTCAATCTGTAAGCAAGCAAATGTACTTGTGTGATGGACACAGAAGTATTTGATTTTGAAGAATTAAAGACTTGCGTGCTCAAATATAATGTAATAAGGTAATACATACATAAAATGCATGCATGGATGCATTAATGGATTTGTTTGTATGTATTGACTACAAGATAAATAAAATGTTCCTTTCTCTTCGTCCACTGGGTTCTAACAATTTACAATCATGACGGTTTCTTATGTTCTTATCAATGTTTATTTGGAGAAGCATTTTGTTTAGTTATACATGTAGATCCTTATTATGTTACATGAGTAGAGTTGAAGAAGTCTTAGGTCTGTTCCTTTTCTGTGTACAGGGTCTGAGATGGTACGCAAAGAGACTCAGGATAGATGAGGATGGAGATGTTGCAGATGAGTTCCTCGAGGAGGTCTTGCCAGAAACACCTACCAGTATAGAAAATCAAAGGAAATTGCCAAGGTTTGAAGTGAAATACAGTGCCCGGCCGGCCAAAGTTAAGAAACAGATGCTGTCATTGGATGGGAAAATCCAACAGTGTGTGGAACACCAAGGTAGATTGCAATGGGTATGAAGACATTTTAGAAGAAAACCATCTGATTCTGAGCGGACGAGTAGTTAGGGTATTGATGATCTAGTCCTATAACACAAGCAAGTTTAATGAATTTGTCTACACTGGTGTGTTTGTTTTCTGTTGTGGTGGTAAGAATTCTGGAGGTCTGAAGCTCCATTGTATCAATAGGCATTGTTCATAAATGGTTTTTCACAAGTGGTGTTTCCTTGAGGATTTTGGTTGATAGTGGAAACTGGTGCTCTCTTCGCATGGATAGTTTAATGTAAACATTTGATTTAGTGGACTCGTGATATAGACAAGGATATATTATAACTCTAATTAAGTTTTTACTTCTTTTTATTTAGCTCTCTTATAGGTATTTTTGAGTAACATGAAAAGGGTTCCTCAAGTTCCAATTTTATGACTGGTAGAAGTTGAAAATTCACTTAGATTGCCTCCTACAAGTTGAACTTCTGGTAACAATGTTTCTCTCATGTATTTTTCATTTTGGGGATGAAGATCAACGAGAAAGGAGCAGGGAATATTTGATCTTTTCTACATCATTTTCTGGTTTTTAAGCGATTGGAGATGATTATATGCTCTACCAACTACTGCCTGATAATGTTGATATAATAAATATGAATACATCATCAAACATTGTTCTTCACCCATTTATGTATCTTGAGGGATAAATATCGAAAAACTAATTAACAATCATTTCAAACTGACAGAAAGATAGAAAATGAGAAATAATAATGAAAACATTCATTGATTTGGAACTGCCATTAGTATTCATATGGTTCCTCGAACAAAAATTTCAATGGATTAATTTGAAAAAAGAACAAAACTGCATATATAATTTCATATATGAACTCACAGACGGTAAAACAATTTACTATATTAAAACTGTATTATATAAAATAAAAAAAAGGTAGCTATCTACATATAGTTGGTCCCTGGAGGGTACTTCCCTAAGGGAGTTGTTGGGACACTTGAACCAACCACTGGTTTTGATGTTCCCAGAAGATGGTGACCATGGCCACGATGGACTTGGTCATAAAGGTGGGATTGCTTGGCTCCTAATTTCTCAGCTGCATGCATGGCTTTGGCTTCATGCAACTCCATTTTTGCCTCAGCTTCTTTTGCTTTTCTACGTTCTTTTATTATTTTCTTCTCCTCCTCTGTTCTTGCCCCTGCTTTCTCTATCTATAGCAAACACACACGTATACATGAGATGCTACTAATTTTTTTAGAATTGTCACCAAATATCTATTTTACTGAGAAATTGTATATTTTAATTTTAATTAAACTATAGTTTTCAATTTTATTATTAAAATGCATTTTTAGTGACATTTATAATAGAGTAAAATATCCTGATAGTACATATATAATAAAGTTAGTTTAAGCTCAATATTATTTTTCTTTTAAATTTAAATTTAATTTTGACTTTGATTTTTTCACTTTGAACTGAAAAATAATAAAACCAATTTAAATATAAAAATCAAAAATAAAATTTAAGAGCTTGATTTTAAAAATATGAGATCGTTCTACCTGAAGCCTGAATTATACTACTGATATTCATATGTAGATATCAAATTAATGGAAGGCATGGAAATGAAAGTGAACCTTTTCTTCAACTTTGGCTTTAGAAAGGTTGAGGTGCTCTTTGGCAGCACTGGCCATGTTACTAAGCTTCTCTTTTGCAGATTGCATATCTGTGTTTTATGTCTGAAATCTCTCTGTTTATAATAAGAAATATCAAATGGATATGATGAGGGAGATTAAGAATTCTGTTCAATCTTTATAAATGTACCCAAAAAAGAGAAACAAGTCCATGAACCTGGGAATATGCCACGTTAGCTAACACGTGGCCAACATGCAGGTTGTTGAGTTTTCATATATTGCCACATTTGAAGCTGCAAGCTCTGAAAATCTTATCACTGATATCAGAGTTATGATTATTCCGAACACAAATAAAAGGTTATCAGAGATATGATTACAGTTTCTGGTTATTTTCTGACACGTGGCTCGTGCTGTCTGCTGAGAGCTTATCTAGTTTTATCGGTATCTTATCTATTTTATTTTATTTTAAAAGTTTATCTTCTTTCTGTGCCTTATTAAATTTTACTGCATATAAAAAAATTATTTTTTCTTCAACCTCTAACAGTAAATATATTATTTGTAAAATCTATATGATTCGAAATTTAAAATGATTAGAGAAAAAAAAGTTGATAGCCAATGCTACTAATAATAACCATGAGATATATAGATTCCAACATACATAAATTATTTAGCAGGATCAAATATTATTTTTAGGGTGATAAATATAATTAAAAAGATTAATAGTATAATTTAAGATACACATTTACATATAAAAATAATAATATATATATAAATTATCCAGAAAAAAATCAAGTAGATATCACGATCTCATGAGTTTAGTTTGTTACTACGTTCTATCTCAGATGATACTTATTAGTTATTTTCTGAAAAGAAAGCCACAGAAGGTAGAATAGTCCAACAAGTAGCACATTATAGAGGGATAATATCATAGAATTTAATATTTTAACGGATACAGAAGACGTTAGACTTAGGAAGTAAATTCTCATGGCACACACTCAATTATTAAGGATTTTCGTGCAAGTGAAATTAATGGAACTTATTTACTTCGTACTATTATTATTTGGATGAAGAGATTGAACTGGGGAATTATTCGTTATTTCTCATTGGGATTCTTTTGGACATATGTTAAATTGGAAAGGAAATACTTCCTTAGTTAGAGATTTAGTGGTCGTTACCATATCTAAATTGTCCAATAAATAAAATTAATGATTTATCTATTAATGTTCGTTACCATTTAAACTGGCCTCGTGTGTAATTTAAAATTAACATCAATTACAACTATCATTTATAAATAAAAAATTAACATCTATAAACTGATTTATATACTAGTGGACTAGTGGTCATTAACGTTTAAGTGAAATTATATAACTAGTTTGTAATTAAAAATCAATTACTATTGTCATTGTCATCTAGAATATCGTCTCTAAGAGGACAAGTACAAAAATCAATAAACTAATTGATGGGGATAGTTCACACACCGTTATACATTCCATAAATATATTTGAATCATTCAATAGGCTTTTTTAAAGAGAATATACATCTTTGAAATATATATATATATATATATAAATAAAATAATATTATTTATAAACAGAATAATATATTAATATTATTTTATTAATAAATTTATAATTTCATTTATTCACATTGTTACTTCCTTCTAAATTTTGATAATATTATTTTGTTTATAAATAATATTATTTTATTATGAATTACTTCATTACAACCATTTAAATAATTATATTGTAAAAATTCTCAATATAGATTGATCATCGTCGGCAAGCAGGAGCTTATAATTGATTTTGTTATAGATGAAATTAAGAACTTCATGGCAGGCTCATGCAGCACTTCAACATTGTCCTCTCATCAATTTTGGTCCTTGAAAAGTAGAAGTTTATAAATAGCCTACTAATTTGATTATTACCACAGCCTCAGTTTTACACAACCACTTAAACCTCCCAGAAAAAGAAAAACACAACCTCAGCTAATAAATTATAAGACTTAATTATTAGATTAATAACAAGGGTAGGTAGACTAGGGAAATTTGTGTCCACGTCGTTGGCCTCCAAGAGGAGGCTCTTGAAGTTGATTGTGATGGAAGTGGGTGTGAGCTGCGTGCTCAGCTTTGGCCTGGTGCAGATCCATTTTTGCTTCTGCCTCTTTTGCTTTTCTTTCCTCCTCTGCTATCTTCTTCTCTTCCTCTGTCCTCGCTGTTGCTTTTTCTCCCTGCACCATAAATATTATTTCACCTACCTTATATCCATATATTATTAATTTCTTATAAATCTCAACGGTTATGGTCCTTTATGAAGCATGCCTGTGATTTTTATTTTTTATTTTTTTATGCTATAAAAATAAAAAAAAAAGGTTATATTATATTATATATTTTTTATTTAAAATAATTTCAAACAATTTTAAATATTATAAAATTAAAGAGAAACACACAAAAAAATCAATAAAAAAAATTCATAGTCAAGCTCTCTTCAACTAGCATAATTATATATATATATACATATTAAATTACAAATTCATTGGTTGAATATACTAAAAGGTAGGAAAAAAACAATATAATACAAAAGCTCCATATATAAAATACGAATTAATATTTCAAAATGAACAACACCTCGATATTATTTAAATTTGAACTGATAAATGTAAAAATAAAATTGAATTACATACTTTAATTGCATATGGAAAAATTCTCAGAGGAGGAGGGATTATTATGTGAGGGAAAACTATGAGGAGAAGATACCTTCTCTTGAGCTTTAGCTTTGAAGATGTTTAAGTGCTCCTTGGCAGCGCTGCCCATATTGCTAAGCTTCTCCTTTGCAGACTGCATATCTTTTTCTCTCTAAACAATTCCGCCACGCAAACTCAATATCACAGGATAAATAAATAAACAAATAAATAAAAGTCTGATAGCAGATATAACAAATTAGATATGTAACTGATTCAGGCAAACAAACTTTATAGTACACAAATGTTCAAGGACTCACTTAGACATGCCACGTCACAAGCCACGTGGAGTGAACACTGCATGTCCTCGTGTTACGCCTCTATTAATGGAAACCAAAAGTTTGGAGCTTATCCAGAATGTAATTTATTTTTTATTTTTAAATAAAGAGCCAACGTAAAATGCCAGAAAGATTGTTTCTGCTGCTGGCTGTGTGAAATTGTTACCCGTAATTGTGGAAATTGGAAAAAGCTTCGTCTCAATATGGGGTTTCCCTATGTTGGTCTTATTTGTCTCTTCATTATAAAATTATATTTAACATAGCTTTTAAAACGTTAAAATCAGCTTTTAAATTTTAAAAATTATTTACATAATTTTTTAGAATTGCTTGACGATTTTAAAAGAAATTTTAATTGAAATCAGTAAATAATTATTTTTTTTTAAAAAGCAGAAAAAAATTTAAAAACAAAAACTAAGACAAACAATAAAAAAGCTCATATAATACTGCTTATTTATGCAAATCCTACAATCAATGAGTCTAGGATAATTAATTAGTACTAGCTACTTCAAGCTTCAAAAAAATTTCTAATACTCCTACAAGAAGCCTAGCACTCGGCTACGATTCCAAAGCTAAAGATTACCAAGACAATACATTGGATGGAAATTGTATAGAAAATTAATAAATGTCATTTATTAATTTTTTTACTTCTTATAGAGAGTGTTTGGATGTGAGTACAAGAATTTTAAGGGTTTTAAGGAGAAGGAAACTTACACAGTTAGATTAAATAAATTTAATGGTCAAGATCATTCGTCAAAATAATTAGTTTGTCAAAAAGTTATAAAATTTGTTTTTTTTTTAGGTAAATAAGTTATACAATTTGTTACTTGTAATGATCACCGTTAAGAACATTTTTAATTAACAGTATTTAATTTTGTATTGATTTTTTATTATAAAATTTTAATTTTAAAAAAAAGTTTAAATGCATTTTAATAACTTCTAAAATTGAATTTGTTTACATAATAAAATTTATAATTAATTTATACAATTGATAATACTCTATAATTTGAAAAAAACTATTTTACATTTATCTAATTTAATTAAAATTGATAGATTACATCAATTTAAAAGTAACGTGCATAACACGTAACTTTTAAAACTCATTTTTTTCATTTTTAGTTATACCAAAATTAAAAAATATTTATAGTTTTTCTTTTTTATTTTTAAATTTTTAGTATAATTAAAATGAATAAATTAATTTTGAAAATAGCGTGCTATGTACTTATATATAAATTAACAGAATTTGTCAATTTTAACTAAATTGGACAAATATATAATTTTTTTAAATTATAAAATATTAATTATAAAAACTATACCAACAAGTTTAATTTTAAAAAATATTAGTGTGAGGCAGAATCCTCTGAAAAATATTTTATTTAATTGCCGGTGATGGCTCCTATATGCACACTTTGAATGGCTATCCAAAATTTGTTTTACTTCTTCATATTAAAATTTTAGTACAAAAAATCAATACATAAGCAAATCTAGCTAATAGATTATTTGGTAGGACAGGTCTATTACGCCAGATGTAGGCTCATCCAATAATAACATGCCATTTCAGCATATATATCATGTCTTTTTTAAAAATCAATATAATTGAGATCAAAATTAGCAATTCATTTATTAACAAATAAATTTCTTAAATACAAGCTTAATTAACATAAAGAAATATAATTTACTTTTAAAGAATAATTATGTCATTTATTTTATTTAAAAAAATAGTAAATTTAAAAAAATTCATAAAAAATTAAAAATTAAAAACTACAAGACCCTACTATATACATAATTCATATTTTACCCAAAATTTATATAATGAAAAAGAAATCATATATTGTTTTGATTGTCCATTGCTATAAAATTTTCAAAATAAAACTGTCTTATTTAGCATTGTGTTTATTTTATCAATTTTGTTAAAAAAAATAAAATAATTGTCTGTTCTTTTTAATTTCTCCAAAATTCAACTATGCCATTCAAACTCCATCGTCTTTGTATATTTTTCGCCGTCGCCGGAACTATAATCTTTTCAACGGAGTACTTGGTAGAGAACCCATCCAACAACTACATGACACTAGATATGACTTTCCAAATCTAAACAACCATATTCAACAACATTAATGATTACCAGCAATCCTTTCTAATGTAGATTCTGATGATGAAATTGAATCGGCCTTGATTGAAAATCACCATTCTCGATTAAACCAAACCTTTGGTAATCCTTGAGTTTTAATGGAATTTTGAATATCATGCCATGTATCCACACCAAAAAAAAAAAAAAAAAACAAAAAAACTCATTTCGTAAAATTAAGATTAACATACCATGTTTTGGTGGAGATTTACATATTGAAGATTTTTTGGATTGGCTACAAAATGCTGAATCATTTCTAGATTATTTGGATATCACTAAGTATCAACATGTCAAGTTGTGGCTTACAAATTGAGGGGTAATTCCTTGGCTTGGTGGGAACATCCTTGTATGAACATCATGAGCCCTGCAATTTAAAGACTTATCTCCATTAGAACTCCCTAATGAGTTACCTTTCATGAGGGATATTCAACACTAAATAGATCTAATTCCATGAGCTAGCTTGCCAAATTCACGCCACTACAGGATGAGCCCTATAGAACATGAAATTTTACAGAGAACGTTGATAACCTTCTCTTTAAAAAGCTCATCAGGGCCAGCCTTAGCATTTGTTCAGTGCAAGCTCTCCTAGTCCCAAAGAAAGATGAGATATGAAGAATGTGTGTAGACAGCAAAGCAATCAATAAAATGATAGTTAAATATAGATTTGAGGATATGTTGGATAAAATGATCTTCAATATCAAGATTGGAGGATATGTTGGATAAATTGAAGACCTTACATGTGTTTTTAAAACTTGATTCGAAAAGTGGTTACCAAATTAGGAGTAGACACGGGATGATTAGAAAACAACATTAAAAACTAGAAAGATACTGTATGAATAGCAAATAATGTCATTTGACTTATGTAATATCCTAATTATTGTTTTGAGGTTGATGAATCAAGTCTTGAAGTCATAAATTGGAAAATTTGTTTTTGTCTACTTTGATGACATTTTTATTTATAACAAAGCCTTGATTAAACAGGGAATCGAGGCAACAAAAATTTGCCTTGGAATGGAAACGGAGAATATAGTCCATGCCTTATACCTACTCCGTTTATATTATATACAATAATAATTATTTTTTATAATTACTTTTTGTACATTAAATTATAAAATTTATTTTTTAAAATATTTTTTTTGTTTGAAATGGAAATAACAACGTTTCAAAAAATTAATATTTTTTATAAATTTAATTTTAAAAGAATAAACAGAAAAATGGGATATCTGTCCCATCCCAACGAATCTTCGCGCTGCTTTGCCTCTTGCATAAACAAAGAATGAAACGGGGACAGAAATGAAAAATTTTTAATAGCAATTTAATAAATTAACTAAAAATAAATAAATCCTAAATAGCTGGTTACCACTATCCTTGCCTGCCTCCTTGCCTTCCAACTTCAAATTTCAAAGCTGTGCTACTGCTGTACAAAGACTGCAAATGACCAAAGACTGCAAGGGACCAAACAATGGCTTTATTAAGAATGCAACGGCATTCCAAACACCTATGCTGCTGTGCATCATTATTTGAGGTTCAATTTCAAAGCTTAATTTTCTTCCAATTTCGCTTTCCTCTCTCCAGTTCTATTTTTAATTTTCTTTTTTTTTTCTTTGTGCACTACAACAGCCAACAAATAAGCCCTTCTCTTGTATTTGTATATTTTTATTGTTTTTATTTATTTTAAACTTTTGGGTTTGGAGTATATGTAATGTAATGTCAATGTGATGTGTGTATGATTTATCTTCTATAAAACGTGATAAATTTTATGCATTATGGTAATCGATCACAAGTTGATATGCTATAAACTCATCAAGAGACAAACCAAATTGGAAAGAAATATGTTAATGGGTGACGCACAAGTTGGATTTTTAATTTTTCTATCTTAAAAAGAAAAAGGCTGGCAGATATAAAAGAGACCTGCATATATATATATATATATATATATATATATATATGTATAATATTTAATTGGTACACATAAAACTAGTGGAAGCTATTGTTTGGAAGAAGTAAATAAACTTTTAGCCAATGATCAAAAAATTGAAATTTTCCATGAAATTTCGTATTTTTAGATGTGGATAAAATATTTGGCTTAAAAAAAAAAAAGAGTAATTTTCATAATTTTTATCGAAATTTATGATTTTTTTTTAATATTTCTGTGATATTTTTGTCAAAATTTCTATGTTGATTCATTCACAATTTAGTTAAAATTTCTATGGAAATTTTTGAAAATATCCATGCAAGTTTTTGAAATATCCATGGAAATTTAAAACATATTCATTAATTTTTTATTATAAAATATTAAAATATAATATTATATCAAATATATCAATGAATTAAATTGATTCATTTAGATGATAATAAAGAAAATTCTGATCTAAAAATTAATCTATAAGCAGAAGATGAGGTTATAAATGTTCCAATAGTGATTGTTGAAGAAGTAGATTATAGTAGTGTTGATTTTTTTTGAAAGCTTATGAGATAACCAACTAGAACTCATTGTGTTTCAGCCCTTTCCAAAGGTACATGTTTAGAATTTTAAACTATTGATAGTAACTCTCTCAAGTGGTGATATCAATGAATACTCTTGTGAAATTATAAATAGTTACGAAATAGTCACAAATTCAACAAATATTGAGTCCATTTAGCAGTAAAAGTATCACATTAATGCAATGCAATATAAAGATTATGAAAGTAGAGAATGTAGACCTAGAATTTGTGTTGTAGAAAAAAACTATACATGTAGAGAAAAATGTACAATATAAATTGTCATAGCAAAAAAAATGAACTTTTTAAGATGAATATAAACCTTATTCAATTGATGCTTATAGAATGACATCAAGTAAGAACTTAAGTATATATTCTCAAGCTCAACCATCAACAGACAACAATTATGCATAGAGCCAATTAATATCATATTCATACCATGACTATCAATAGAGACAATTACATATAATATTATATCTATATGATTGGCATATTTACAAATACATGCAAAACTAATCAAGAAAATGCATTTTTAATTAATATTTTTCTCAATACACTGTTAAAAATAAAGATAAAAAAGTGAGCGAAAAATTTCAACAACCAATAAATTCTATATGATATTGAATAATATTTAAGTAATTATGTATTTGTATTATTATTCTAATTAATGAGTAATTTATTACTTAATATATTATTTTTTTATTACTGTCAGCCAGTGTTATATGTCTTTTGATATGAGAAATATGATTTCCACTCAATGCTCTTTCAATTTTTATAGTTAAATTGATAAAATATCTAATAAATAATCATATCCTGAAGTTTCATTAAAAATTTCCATATTTTTATATAAATTTCTATAATTTCTTTCGTATTTTTATCGATATTGATATTCTGTCGATATTTATGTCGATACCGATATTTTCATCCTTGCTTTTAGCTTTGAAATTAATGCAACTTCATATATATCCATCCAAAAAGAAGAACTCTAGCTCATTGAGAAATCCCATGCTCTCAGTGCTTTTTTGTTTTTGATGCGGTACTTCTAAAAGTACTAGAAGTAACTATTACTTCTAGCAAAATAATTTTATTTTGGAGATTCTTCTTTAATTTTAATAAGTGATCATAGGCAGCCGAAAATCTAAAAATTTCACAAAAAAAGTAAAACAAAAATTAGTCAGGTAAATTCTTTTTCAAAATACTTTTTATATTTAAAAAAATTTCACAACAAAATTGTTTTTATGTATATATGGCTGAAGGCTGCGTCAATTGATATTACTAAGGATTATGTGGACGTTTCGTCTGGAGATAACATTGTTAGTAACCCATAAACAAATTCTCCTAATAGAAAAAAGGCTAAAACTCTTCCGCTCCAAATATGTAAGAAAAATCTTTAATAAAGATTTCTTGCTTAGACCTTATTTGATACAATAGAATTTCCTAAAGATGGAAAGAAACGTGCTAAGTGCAAACAATGTGGAATAGTATATATTTGTGATAGTACTCATGGGACGGGTAATATGCTTAATCACTTGAAAAGTTGTCCTACAAATCAACAAAATGATACCATGCAAATGTTTTTATCACAAACTAAAGGAAATCTTTTATTGAGATCTCCAAAATTTGACAATGAGGTCTTTGGCAATCTAGTTATAAAGGCCATGATTAAGCATAATTTGCCTTTCAACTTTGTTGAATATGAAGGCATGAGGAAGGCATTTGAGTATGTTTCTTCGGACCTCAAGTTGCCTTCTAAAAATACTACCAAAGCATTCACTTTGAAGATGTTTAAAAATGAGAAACAAAAACGTCAAGATTTATTGAATTCAATTCAAGGGAAGTTATGTTTGACATCTGATTTGTGGTCTTCTGCAACCAATGAAGGATATTTTACTCTCACTTACCACTTTGTTGATAATGAGTGGAGGTTACAAAAAAGAATTTTGAATTTTTGTCATATGCTACATCCACACACTGGTGGTGCGTTGTTTGATACAATTAATTCAATGCTAGGTGATTGGGGCATTGAGAAGAAGTTATTTTCCATTACTTTGGATAATGCTTCTAATAATGATTTTATTTGTTCATGTTTTACAAAATCAATTGAATTTTAGAAGTGTACTCTTATTGGATGGTAAATTGTTTTATGTTCGTTGTTGTGCTCACATTTTGAACTTAATTGTCCAAGATGGACTTAAAGAAATTGATGATTCGGTGATACAGATTCAAGAGTGCATAAAATACATTAAAGCTTTGGAGGGGAGGAAAAACAAAGTTTTAGAGTGTGTTACACAATTTAGGATAATAGATAATAGGAGAGGTTTGAGACTAGATGTTCCCACTAAATGGAACTCAACCTATATCATGCTTGATAGTGTAATTTTTTATCGCCGAGCATTTTTTAATTTGGAGTTGACTGATTCCAACTTTAAGTTTTGTCCTTTTTTGAAAGAGTGTAATAGAATAGAAATTTTTTTCAAGTTTTTAGGTTGCTTTTATGCGGTCATCACTTTGTTTTCTGGAACAAAGTACCATACATCAAATTTGCTCTTTCCTAAGGTGTTTATAATCCAACATAACATCAAAGCAGTTGTGAAAGGGAGTGACAGTATTTTGAAAAAAATGGAAACTTTAATGAGCTTAAAGTTTGAAAAGTATTGATCTGAATATAATTTAGTTCTTGCCACAGCAGTGATTTTGGATATTCGTTATAAAATTCAGATTGTTGAGTGGGCTTATACAAAGCTCCATGGTAAAGATTTTTGTGAGATGATACATGTTGAGATACACTAAACTCTCTCTTTGATGCTTATATGAAAGAGTTTTCTCGTCCTATCAACACAAACACCACTATGAAAGAGACTTTTACCCAAATGGAAACAAGATATACTATTTTTGAGGTAAATTATAAACCAAAAAACTCATCTTTTGAATAGTTAATTATAAGATTGTGTTACATATTCTAACTAAATTATTACTTTTGCATGTTGTAGGATTTTGATATGTATTACAATTATAGCTCTTCATCCAAAAAAATTGAGTTAGATAAGTATTTTGATGAAGAGAAGTTTGATAAAAAACAAAAGTTAAATGTCCTTAATTGATGGAAAGTAGAACAACTTCGATTTCCAATACTTTCTCATTTGGCTCTTGATGTCTTAGCAATTCATATTTCAACAATTGCCTCTAATCCGCTTTTAGTATTGGTGGTCGTGTATTAGATCAATTAGGCAGTTCACTAAAGCCAGATGTAGTGCACATTTTATTATGTACAAGAGATTAGCTTTTTGGCAAGTGAGGTAATTTATATTTATATTTATATATATTACTTTTTTTTATCATGAATATTTTTAATTTTATTATATATTCAATTTTAGATGATATTATTAATTTAGAAAAACTGACAGAAGATGTCATTGCATCGAGTGTTAAAAAAATAAATCAGGACAATGCTCTAACACATTTTCTATTGATGATTAGGTGTATTGAACTTTGAGTGATATGCATTATTTAATTTTTTTATATTACTTTGGATAATAATATGCAATTTAACTTTCTTTTTTTAGGCTCTTTGAGATTATGCTCATTATGGTTGAATATGTCATATGCATTGGATTGTCTATGCAAGAAATGAAGATGTGGTTAAAATTGAATATGTTTATTTATTATTATTATTTCAAACAATATTATTTTAAATTTTTATTATTCAGTTGTAGAAGAATTTAAGTATTATGTTTATGTGGTTTGTTATTTTTTTAATATGTATTAAGTATATTGTTTTAGTTTTTATTTTTAGTTTGTAAAAGGATACAAATATTTATGTTTGTCTGTGCTTTATTATTTTATAGTATGGACTATGAATTACAAATCAAATATATATATATATATATATATATATATTTTAAATAATTTAAAAAAAAAGTTTAAATGTTAACAGGTTGGATAACGAGTTACATGATAATTTCATGAACGAGTTTGAGTTTACATATTTTAACATGAAAGCTTAACTGGTCGGGTTTGGATGAAATTTTTTTGACACGAATACGAATACCACACGACATGACCACGACATGACACAACACGGTTCCAGGTCTACCGATGACCTTGGACATTTATAAGAAAGTAAGGAAATTTTTAATGAATTTTTATGATATGCTTATTTATTAAATACTTTATCAATTTAAATATAAAAGTTGAAATAACATTGAATGGAAATAACGTTTCTCATAATCAAAAAACCTATAGCACTAGTTAACAGTAATAAAAATATTATTATTAAATAATAAATTATTTATTTATTAACATAATAATACAAATACATAATTACTTAAAAATGATTGATACCATATAGAATTTGTTTTTTTTGTTTTTTATTTTTTTTGTGAATAAAAAAGGACCTACCCATAGCAGATTATTAGGTCCAGGAGGTATTTAGCGAGTAGACCAACCCAGACGTCTTTTTAACCCGATAGGAGTCTGCAATGGGAGCCCATGTCGCTAAAATCTCCCTTCTCCTCGTGCGGTAACAGCGGAGAGGAGCACTTGAGTCCAAATGGAGTTACCAAGACTTGAACCTCAACTCCCATATTCGTAGGTGTGAAGGCTTGGCTGGCTCCTACCACTGGGCTACACCCTCAAGTGCAAAAAAAAAAAAAAAAAAAAAAAAAAAAAACCATATAGAATTTGTTAATAATTAAAATTTTTACTCTCATATTAAGAAAATTATTGATCAAAAGACACATATCTTCTATAATTTTGTATATAATTATTAATATGTCAATCATATTGATCTAGTATTACATGTGATTGTTAATATTGTTATTGTTATGTTCTACACCAAAAGCCTATATTTTTCCTCTAAATAATACCTCCCAAATGATAAAACTCACTTATATTATACTAATAGTCTACTATTATGTAACAATCTGAAAACAATGATAAAACAATTAAAAAAAATGAAAATAATACAAAAAAATAATTTTTTTTTTGGTGAATTAAAAGATCAAAAAGTGATGGTCCGATTAGTGACCGCGCATTAGACCATATTGGATCAGCATAGCATCGACACATTATCCTTCCACTGTTAAGAGAGGGAGGTAGTTGTTGCTTTGTGAAGCCAGCCTCACGCGGTGCCCTCCACACTATGGGCCGTGAAGTATAGGCTTTCGCTCATACTGCTCGGCTCGCACTTGGCTTGGAACGGGCGTGCCAGAAGATAGCTAGGACGGATTCAATCAAATGGACTGCAACAATGTTCCATCACATTAATGCCCCAACTTTGGTTACAAGTTCACGTTACTAAGCTCGGCAATAAAAAAAAAATTATTACAATTTGATAACTAGAGAAAAATTTATAATTTTAAAAAATATCTATATTCATGTTATACCTATATGTAATATTTGAAAGCATATCATTTAAAATTTTATAATAATTAAAAAATATTAATTTTTTTATTTTAAAAAAATCCATAATATTTTAAAAAATTTTAAAAAAATTATGAATATTTTTAAAATTTCTATTGAAATTTCAATGGATACTTCAAGAATTTTCATAAATATTTTGAAAATTTTTATAAAAATTATAAAATTTTAACCGAATTGTGAATGAATTTACAAAGAAATTTTAACGAAATTATTTTTAAAATATTAAAAAATATTAAAAATTTTGACAGAAATTATACTTGTAATTTTTTGGAAGGCATATATCTTTTCCATCGCATTAAAAAAAAATATATCATAGATTTTATGGATTTTTCCATCGATGGATTTAGTATATTATCGATTATCTTACTCTTTTTTTTCCTCTTTAACATGTTTTTTTCTCGAAACATTTTGTTTGTTATTTTTACATATTGCTGCACCAAAATATTTGTCAAACAAATCTTATATGTTAAAATTGTATTGATTAATATTATTATATAATTTAAATATGAATGAATAAAAAAATAAACTAATAAAATATTATACATCATTAGTCATATCATATCTTATAAAAAATTAAAAACCAGCCATATTATTTAATTAATAAGTTTAGTGGTCCGTAAATCTATCATTATTTTGTGTGTATATATATATATAAATATAGATTTTTTATTTTATGAAATTTAATTATTTTAGTTAGTAAGTTTCAAATTGCATTCAAATTACATTATTAATATTTATAAAAACTCATCGAAGTTCAATTATATATTTGCTTAACAACAACAAAAAAAACCTATTAATTAGTACTCTCTATTTGTATTTTTTTTTTGATAAATAGTATTCTTTATTTGTAATAACCAAATTTATTCATTAAATTTTTTAATCTAATTATATTACAGTTATTTATCTTTGATAAATTAATAATTGTCTAAAATCATAAAAAATAAATTAATAAAATAATATCAATTTATTAGATACGAAAAAAATTGTTAATAAATTTAATGAGGTTAGAAAGATTCAAATTAAAATTTTGAATCTTGCAAAAAAATAAATAAATAAATAAATTTTGTTGAAACTGGACTTTCTGAACTGTAGAATAGATCCACCAGCCACGTAATCCGATTGTAGGAGTGGGTTAATAGGAATGCGAGTACTGTATCGCATACCCGTTGTCCATGATGGCATTATCCTCTCCATCCCGCTCGCATGGCGTAAACCAGCAACCAAACACAAGAAGATAATGGAGCTTGGAATTCCCTGCTATTCCTGCACTTCAGTCTACGGGAAACCGGCACTCAACCGGAAAATTACCCCCGCCAAGAGTTTCACTTACCACTTTAATCCATCTAAATGCCGCCGCAAAACGAAGTCGGAGCTCCAAACCCCGGTCGAAGTTACCGGTCGAGCCGGTAGCTACTCTGCTTCAATTCCGACCCACAAGGTCACTGTGCATGACAGACAAAGAGGAGTCGTCCACGAGTTCGTTGTTCCCGAGGTAGGGTCTTAGCTTCTGTTTGTTTCCTGAGAAAATGCGGTAAAAATTTTAAAAATGGTCAAAGAATTATATTTAGAATTTTTAGCGATTCTCTGAGAATATTAAAAGTTTCTCAGCCTAAATGCGTCTCAGTTGAAGTTTTTTCGATTTCGGATGGTAAAAAAAAATATGAAAGTTGGCAATCAGAGAATGCTTTTTTATTCTCTTTGCGTACTCTCTGTGTATTTCGATTGATTTCATTGTAAAGCTATAAATTCTGTTTGGATTTCCTGAAAATTTAAAGGAAATAAAAGCTTGACGATTCTTCTAGTAATTAATTTTAATTGAACTTTTTAATTGATTAAAATTGCAGGACCAGTATATATTGCATACTGCAGAATCTCAGAACATTTCGCTTCCATTTGCTTGCAGGCACGGTAATCTACAATATCAGTACCAATAATATATTCTTTTGTCACTGCATACAGTCATATAAAACTATTTTGCATAAATGTTTTAGAGCTTTTGAAATTTTGCATAATTTCCACTTGCTTTTTAGTTTGAACTTCTCAGTTGCAAAAGGCATATGAGATTATATCTCATTGTCATAGAGTGAAGCCCTAGTGGAGATCTTGTTCCAGAAATAATGTTCTGTAGAGGAGGAATTTCTAAAATTAGAAATAGATAATGTATCCTGAATAGCTTTGAATATGGACAAAATTTAGTCACAAAGAGATAGGTTTGGAGAGTCCAATTCATATGAGTGGCCAATCCAGATGAGTGATAGTCTGGTCAACATGATTAATCAAAAATTAAAGTCCACAAGTCAGTTACTTCATGAGAAGCATTCAAGGTTGTACTATGATTGTGATGTTAATTAAGAATATGACTTAGTTGGAGGGGGTGCAATTAACATGGGATTCATTAGGGGTGGTACATAACTAGAAATGGCATGGTGTCGTCCTTCTCAAAGGTGGGCTATAGAGCAAGTAATGCTATTTCCCTCAGTGTGTTGGCATTCTACCTGCCTCTGCAATCACTGCAGACACCCTCAAGTTATCTGGTGATTTTAGATATGCTATAGTACATGAAATCATGAAGCTTCTCATATTTTGGTTTTTGCTATGTAAACTCTGCGATCACTTGGAAATTTCTATCTTAAGGCTTGCATTGGGATGGCTGCCTAAAAATTTTGAGATAAGTTAATACCTGACCTTGGAAGCAAAAGAATAATAACAACTGTGGTTTGTATCCTTGAAGGCGCGTGTCTTTATCTTTTGAGTTGGACAATAAACTGGTCTTAGGGAATGATGATCTGGCATCATTTATGAGTTAGGCTTGTATGCATTAGGCATTCGTGAATCATGAAAGCAATGTGAAGTTCCTCAGAATTTTTAATGCAAGCAGAAGTGGTAAGTGTTGCTTCTGTTTATCATCGTTGATTGTGCTGTGTTTTGAAGCAAATTCATTATTAGTCTCTATCTTTTGATGAATTGACACTCGGTTGATCAACTGAATGAAATATTGCTTTCTTAGATCTGTTGTTAATAAAACTTTTATCTTAATTTGTTTCTCTTCTTATCCCTTTTTTCTTCTCTCTAGGATCAGCTATTTCTATTAATGCAGACTATGCTACTGGTCACTATCATCCTTTTTGAAAAGCTGTTTCACTTGACAGGTTGCTGTACCAGCTGTGCCGTACGCATAAAATCTGGAGAAATTAGGCAGCCCGAAGCACTAGGCATATCTGCTGAATTGAAATCGAAGGCATGTATCATGACATTTATAGTAGCTTTATATATCGTAGTGAAAGTTTGACTTCAAAACCAAAAGCAGAAGAAAAGCCATTTGAAAAGGAGAAACAATTACACAAATAAAAAGTTGAACAAAAAATTAAAAGAGAGTACCAAGTCTCTTATCATTTAGTGCAGTACCAGTTTTCTGATGTCCATACTTGTAGGCTAATTAGTTCGAAGTGGAAGATTGTTCATTTGAGAGTAATCTTTGCTTAAGTATTTATGGGTCGAATAGGGTGGTGGTGGGTGTTAGTAGTAAAATATTGTGCCTGTGCTTGTTTGATGCAAAACAGCTTGGGTAGAATACAATTTCAGGAATGTCCTATGTTTTTTCATTTTTTCAAAATTTATATTTTCTGAAGTTTTGAGAATGTGAAGACATAAAATAAGAGATGATTGAAAAATAACATTTCCATATCCATATTTATTGCAAACATAATTTCTTGGTTTGCACGGTTGGGAAGTTTTAGGGTCTTAATTTGCCTTTAAAAAAATATTAAAGTTTCTCTAATTTTCTCTCGTTCCTTCTTCCCCTCTTTATCTTTCCTGGGTTCTGTATGTAAATTTGTGTATTTATCTTGCTAGCTAGCTGTTCATCATGGAAAATTTGATGTTATATACTAAATTTATGTCAATTTTCTTTGTGATTCAGGGGTATGCACTTCTTTGTGTTGGTTTTCCAACCTCTGATATCGAAGTAGAAACACAAGACGAGGATGAGGTAAATGCAAACTTACTATAATTCATTTACAGGGAATGGTGTTAGCAATTTTATATGGTAAATGGAAAAAATGAAAACCATTCCATTTAATACTGACTGCTTAATTTGGCGGATGATAACCTGTGCCTTAATTGGCTAACAAATTTTTGCACCATTTGGTTTAAGAGATAGAGTAATCAAGATACCAATTACCAACCAAGCAATCTTGTTGGTGGTATAGGAGATTTAACCAAGCAATCATGTTATCAGAAACAAGTTTCATAGGAGTTCTGAAATACATGGTCATGCAAAATCTGAACTGCTTTGCAAATACAGGTGTACTGGCTTCAATTTGGAAGATATTTTGCGCGAGGACCAATTGTAAGTTCTGAATCTATTAAAATCTCAAAATATATACTGCAAAGTGGTTAAAAATGGAGGAGTGGTATGTTCCAAGTTATCTTACTTCGACAATGTGCATGTTGTAATAACAGGATAGAGACGACTACGCATTGGAGTTAGCCATGGGCGACGAATAAGCAAATGTAGGGTTTTGATTTTGGAGTTAGGGATTCTATCAAATAAAATGTGCACTTTGTATACCATTTCACCTATTTTATATAATATTCCCTGTTATATTATTGGACACCGCATATTCAACTCTGTACATGATTTGCCAGCGAATTGGATAATGTCACTTGTAAATGTATCCCATCTTTAATATTTTGGTGAGACCCATGCGTTTGGATCCCATCGGGAGTACTACTACCGGGAATATCAGAATATGCCCGCAATACGCCTGAAGGTCATATTTTGCATGGAGTCCAACGAGGTCTCGAAGCCTTTGGCAAAATGTTATTATAGTTTTAGCACAAATAAAAGTTTTATGCCAAAATATAGAAAAGGAATAAGTTTTCCTACAAGCCCACAAGTAGGAGCGTAGATGAGTGGAGTCTGAGCTGCGTATTAGAATTTCCAAGCTCGGCTAGCATGATTTTTAGAGTCGGTTGAAGAATATAAAATTTTGAAATATTTTGTTCGAAATTGACGGCTTACTTAAATACAAATATTTAGACATTTGATACTAAATTGTTAATAATTTTCTTTTATTCTACTAATTTTTTTGATAAAATTATGTTTTTTATTTTATATAAAAGGTATTATTTATATATTTGATAATCTTAAAATATAAAACATATTAACAAAGCTTTTATTACTAATTTTTTATTATAGTAACCTATTGACGACGGTTTACATTTAAATATATTGTCTAATAGTGTAATTGATTGTTTACATATTAATTTTTTACTAGTCTATTAATTTATATATAGACATATATTAGTAATAAATTCGAGCTACTCGTGAATTACTCAACATTTTTAATTTTTATAGATCAAAATCGGCTTATTTTCTAAACGAACTAAAATGGAACCAATTTCTATTCAAGCCTATTTACAGCCATTCTCATAATCTCCCTGGCAAAATTTATGAAACTGATCTAAATTATCGGAAAAATAATAATTTACATGCATGTTGTATCACTTTCTTTTAACTATGCACGATGGGAAGTTACTCATAGTCATAGATGTCTATGGAAAAGATTTCTCGAGCCCTCCACCATATGAATTACTTTATTGACTTTAAACGATATTATTACTTTGTATGATTATCAATCATATATAACTATTAGAGAACTTCGAATTAAGCTAAATGTACAAATACATAAATATTATATATAATATATAAAACTGAAGTTACTCAACAAAAATATCTCATACATTCAATCAAGGGCAGGTTTCAAAAATTTGTATCCTTTGCACCTGCCTGTATGGGTTTTTGCTATGCGGTATTTTCAGCCTTCATTTCCTTAAATAACATTGTCTCTTATTTTGTCTTTGTCGGGCTAAATTACATTATTTCCCTTATAGTTAAATATCTACCTTGAAATGAAAATTATTTGCCCCTTAATTTTTTTATCCACTTTTGTAAATTACTTCGGCTAATTTATCATTGTCAAAATATACATATGTACTAGCTTTATGTTCAATAATTATCACAATCAAATTACGTCTTATTCAGATAACTTTGGCATAACTCAAAATATCACTATCACCCATGTGGAGGGACGAACTGCCGACAAAGAAGAAAAGGAAAACTTTATATACTTTTTTTTGGTAAATTCTATCTCTGTCATATATGTTTCACAATTTACCAGTATTTACCGTAGATTTTCATGTTTCATGGAATGAAAATTTTTCTTCATAAAATAGAAGGTTAATTACAATTTAGTATGTGTATTAAACTGGATGACATATTAAATTTTTAAATTTAAAATATTATAATTCTAGTCCTAAATTTACAAATTATTTTGAATTAGACTAATGTGAAAAAATTTGTAAATTTGAAAAAATTTGTAAATTAAACTAATGTGAAACAATTTATTAATTAAAAGCTCAAATTCAATTTGAAAATTCAATATACAATCTATCCAAATCAATAACACTAAAGTACAATTAAATCTAAAATATATAAAATAGAATGATTTTTCTTGTTCTTCTAAGTTTGCTGCAAAACATGGAATATGACTTTGATTCATAATCATCAAAATGAAGAAGACAAAAGAAAAAGAACAAGAAGAAGAAAAATAAAAATATTTTTAAAAAAAAGTAGTTCAGTATTTGCCAGACCACAAAACATTATTGCATCGATTTTTAATATCATACAAATGCATGACAGAAAATATTATATATAACAGATGTCACGGATTATTTTTAATTATAATACACAATGTAAATTTAATGTTATATAATTATGCACAATATAATACGACAATAAATTAAAATATGTGAATTTCTACATAAATATTATTACGTTTTCGATTATAAATAGTTCATTATACTGGATAATTCATATAACCATTACATATAAAAGTTTTCTATTGCGTAAATGGTTAGCATATTATGTACGTCTTGTCCATGACTTTTTTTTTTTAATGCTCCTTTTGAATTTTGATGGACAAGTATGCAATGTATGCATGTTTTTCCATGTCGGCTCTTATATGTATAAAACTTCATCAAATAATTTGTCAAAGATTTCTGTAGATTTGTTTCGGTAACAGATTTCTGTAGAAATTGAATGACAAAAACATGTACATTTATATATCTGAAGGTAGGGGTGGGCAAAACCGAANTGTTAAAAAACCGTTATTAATGGTTTGGTTTGCGGTTTGGATAATTTTTGGACCAGACCAAACCGCAAACCGCACTTAATATTATATACATTTATAATATTTTTTATTATTAATAATATATATAACTAATATATATTTTTAATTTTTAGTTTGGATTGTAATACTTTGTTTTAATTTAGATTTTGAATTGTAATATTTTTAATTTGAATTTAATATTGTAGTATTAAAATTAGTTTAAATTTTGAACTACAAAATTAAATTTTAGTCTTGTAGTTATTTTGGACTGTAAAATTAAATGTCGCAGTCTAAACCGTTAAACCAAACCGGACCAAACCGTTTATGAATGGTTTGGTTTGAATGGTCCTAATGGTTTGGTTTGGTTTGTTGTTAAGCTAAACTGACATTTATGATTTGGTCTGAATTTTTATAAAAAACCAGATCAAACCAGACTGCGCCCACCCCTATATGAAGGTGATATATAAAAGTAAAAAGATTTCTGTCTGTAAATGAAATCAGTTATGAATTTATGATGCTAGTTTCCAAGATGGGTACTGAAAAGCTATTTTTTATAGGCAAACTTGCATTGGGAGAGTCAATGTCTTAATTGATAGGAAAACTGGAAAGCAAATCTCTTCTCAACTAGTGGTTGATAGGTGCAACTCATGAATATTGAATATATTTATAACTCCCTTGACTGTTTTACAGATCTTCACTCTGAAGACTTTAAACATTCAGTGGGTTACCCACTGAATTTATTTCATAGCCAACTTTTTTCTGCACCAAAACCACCTATCTTCAGAATTCTTTCCCCTTTTTATTTTTATTTTTAAAATTCTCATGCATGATTGCATTGTGTATATAAGCCATGGTTGGTGGGCGATGACACCTAGCTTTTATGAAGAATAAGTTTTTTTTTTTTTGATCATTTAGTGTCCAGTAACATATAATTCATAAGATATAGTATTCAAATTACATGTACACGGATGCTATGCATCCTTGCATAAGTCACGTGCGATTTCCATCAAAGAAAAATTAAATATATAACTATTATCACAACTATTTTCCAACTTATAATTGGCAAGATAAGTAATGTAGCAAGTCATGTAAATGACATTTCATTTAATGATTAATGATTTTAAAATTAAAAATCTAATTAGAAATACGATAATCCTAGATACAAGTCATGTCATAATGTTAATTTTTATAAAGATAGTTTTAAACTGTATAATGCGCCATCTTATGATTTTTCTATCAAGGTTTTTATTGTTAGTATTTGAATTGCTTCAAGATTTAAATTAATTGTCTTTATTGACTTTATAAGTCTAATAAAATACTATAACTCTAAAGAAGCAAAATAAATTCTATATAAATCCCTGTGAATCTCAGATACATTTTTGAATCTCAGTTTTTAAAAGTAATTAATCTAAATATATTTATTTTGGTAAATAGTAATCTAAATATTATTGATAAGTGTATATATATATATATATAAACTATTCTCATGCCAGAACCATCATGATGAAAAGCCATAAGAACTTGCTTAGATTTTGAATTACTTGAAGTTAAGATTTAGACATATATTTTCGATTTATATGAGTTTATATAAAATTTATTTTGCTCTTTTAAAATTTTAATTATTTTACTCAACTTATATAATCTATCAATATATATTTAAACCTCCACATCCAATCAAAAAGTTGATAATAAAGATCCTTTACACAAGTATCTTATGTACTGAAAAAAATACTATTCACCAAACAAAAAAATATATGTTCTGAAAACAGCCCACATACATAGCAAGGACATATGGTGTCAGATGTTTTTACATTAAAACTATTAATGTGGTTGTCCTACAATAATCAGATTTATAAATTAAATAATATGATGCAGATGTAATATTGTTTATAACTCAAATAATATATTAATATTATTTTATTAAAAAAATTATTATTTTATTAATGAATAATATTATTTTATTATAAATTTAATAATATTATTTTATATATAAACAATATTATTTTATTTATAAATAGATAATTGTTTAAGTACAATATATAAATTTTAATATATATATATATATATATATATATATATATATAACATGAGCCATGTGCTCTCCATCAACCTTTTCTTTACATTAATGGGGTTATGATGAGTGGGGTTTTAGGAGGGCTCACAGCTGACATGAACACATGGTGATCAAACCAACTTAATTAGTAAGCCTGCTAAAACAATTGGTCCACTGATCAAATGATGTGTACCTTAGTACAGGCAGATATTTATTGTCTTTAACACTGAGGAAACGGCATCTACAACACCAATCAGCATATGCCTCGGGATACTATTATGTTTCACACATATTATACACTGATCTGAAAATGACTGCATACAATTATGAATGTTGTTTAAGGAATTTAAGCTCTTATTAAATATCAAAATCATGTATATATGAATAACTTGAAAATTAATAAATTAAAATATGAATAGAATTGATTGAAAGTTATTTGATCTCCTAGAAGACTTCAAAATTAGTTGCTATAAAAAATTGCGAATTCCCAAATAGTTGAATTGGAAAACATGAGCTAGAGGGTTTCTCATGCATCTATTGAATTGGAAATCACACCCTTATTTCTACTTTTTTTCTTATTAAATTTTCCTGCAGGCCAAAGCCATAACTGAAACCTGCATGAGACTCAGCTACTCTAGAAGTATTGTAAGATTTTTGTAAAGATCTTGTCTTTTTATATACACTACTTTAGAGTTTTTTTTTTTTTTTATAGGGTTAATTTAACTGCAGTATTTCTGATTTCGCTTAATTCAATTTTAATTTTTGTAGTTTTTGACATTGCATTTATGGTCTTTATTTTAAACTGAATTTTAAATGTGGCATGTTTAGTTACTATTATACCTTTAATGTTGTAACCAAATC